>QRFB01001892.1:37754-60619 GCA_008931105.1 Oenanthe javanica | reverse complement strand
TGCATTATTAATTTATAAACTTCCCCACTCCCATTTCCTCTTTTTAACGTGTTAATTCGAATATATTTGAACTCCAAATCAAACTCAACTCGAATCAAATGCCTCGAACTTCAGCTAGACTTGATAAGTGGACTCAAACTCCAATTCATTTTCAAATTTGAACTCGAAAAACTTATAAACTTAATAAAACATTATAGTCGAATTGAATTTAAATTTAATAATTTTAAACTCGACTCATTAAATTCGAACTTGAAATTGGGTCAATTCGAACTCAAATTCAATATTTTTTTTCTTTTTATATTGTTATACATTTACATTTATTTTTAAAAAATCATTAAAATATATAAATAAATACATTACAATTATATTAGATAAAAATTTAAAATAATCTAAAATATAAGTAAATTGCTAAAATTATAAATAATGTTAAATGTAAAAAATTAGGTAAATAGTTTTATATATTTACCAATCAAATTTGTCTCATGTATCAACTTCATTCATAAATCAAATTTTGTACCAATTTTAAAGATATATTTAAAACATCGTTAATCTCCGTGCGTAGCTATGAAAATAGTAAAAATCTTCGTAATACTCGTTTTAGTCCGAGAAAATGCCCTTTTTACTAACATTCTAAATATTCTCGCCCGATTTACCAACCTAATATCCTGTTAGAGCACCTCGGTACATGACGTGCATTTTAACTTTTTATGAGTCCCGCTGTATGCCCCCCAATATAAATCGGGCACACAAAAAAAGTGGTCAACTCCCTTCAATGCTAAGCACACTTGGCCTATTTTATAGGACCCAATTTGTTCATATTATATTATATTTTTAGTTAAATGATTATTTATATTTCTATTTTAATTTAATTTTATAATATTAAAATTTTAATAATAAAATTAAAGTATTTAAAATTTTATAAAATATTATTAAAAATTGTAATAATAGTCTTCTTCTTGTATTGAGCTAAATGAAGTCTATGAGTTTTCTCAATTATGTTATCCAAGTTTGAACTACTCCTGATTATTCGTTGAGGCTCATCATAACACGATCCAAATTTTTGAACACCTTCGTTTATTTGTTGCCACCTTTTTCTCATAACCACAATTCTTCTTTTGATTATACCGGTATTATCTTCTTCATAATATTGCTTAATTCTGTCCCAAAATTCTTCAGTTTTTTGATCAATACCGATTAGTAGATCAATTAACACATTCAACCATGCACTTATTAAGAGTTTATTTTCAACCTACTTCCACTGACCAATACTTTCTCGTACATCTTTGGTTTCTCATAATCATCATTTAGATCAACAAAATTTGTTTTATCGAAGGCCGACACTTATGAATCTGGAGAATTTTAGATATTGATAGATAGTTATAATTGGGTTTCAAATTGTGAATTTGAAAATGGAGGAAAAGGAAACTGATGTGAAGAATTTTGAGGATGTGAAAATGGAAATTGAGAATTTGAAAATTGGTACTGAGAATTTGGAGTTTGAGAATTAAAATTTTGAGGGTTCGGAAAATAGGAATTTGGATATGGAAATGGAAATTGAGAATTTGGATTTTGAGAATTTAGAGGTGGAGGATTATTTCGATTCATTTTTTTTATAGAAAAACAAATCTAAATATTTTTAAGGAGTAAGAGTATGAATAATGGGGTGTGAGAATATGATATTTATAGGTGAAAATTATTATCGTTAATAAAATGAACGTTACAAATAGACGTTATAATTATTAACGTTATAAAAGAAAACGAGAAGCAGTTCAGTACTGTGACTACTTTACTGGCCATGGCCATTAGGGTGGGTGTGCCCATTTTCTTTTGTTTCACTACAATGCTAATATGCACTGTCTAGGTCACTTAACGTGTCCCAATATAATAAACTCCCCTGTGCTGGAGTTGCTTTTAGGGACTCCCTCCGTCCCGTTTAGATGTTCATTTTGACTTTTTTGGAGTCAAATTGACTAATTTTTAATTGAAAATTGAATTTTTTTTCTTTTATAATGTTAAAAAACTAAAATATACATTTTAAAATAGATTATATATATTTTTCAATAATATAAAATAATAATTTTTTTCAATTATATATTATTTTTAAATTACAGTGAAAGATGAGTGAATTTGACTATATTAAAAATAAAGTGGACATCTAAATAGTAACGGAAAAATTATTACGTAACCTAATTTTATTTTTTCTCTACCATCTCTCTCCCTCCAACACTGTCGCTCTCTCTCTCCGCCTCACCTTCTCCCTCTCTCATCGTACCCATCCTCTCATATCAAGACACACGTACACATCTAAACCAATACACACATATATACATACGTATACATACACCACAATCTCATCACCATCCCCTGCGACTCCCTTGTCCTGTTTTCCCATCCCCTTCGACCAGAATTCTCTCTGGCGACTCTTCTTCTCTAGCAGTCCCACACCTAAATTTAGGGGTGAGTCTTCGGTTCAGATATTCATATACCGAATAGATAAATCCGAAATAATTACTTTGGATACCGACCCGATAAAATATGGTTCGGTATTTGAAATGTATATTAAATTATTTTAGAATATTGGTTTTTTTTTGATTGTTCAAATTATTTGTTAAATCTGAATTAATTATTTAAATAATATTATATATATATATATATATATATATTATATTCTTTTACATACATTTTAATTGTAATTGTGATTTATACAAAATAAAGAATATCAACATATAACCTTTATCTTTTTCATTACATCTTTATCAAATATAACTTATTTTTATTCATAATTTCATAGAGTCATTTACTCAATGGAGTCATTGAATTATTGTTTATTTTATTATAGTTTTGGTAAATTAATGATTCCTTGTTTTATTTCTTCAAATGTCTAATCAAATTTAAGAGACACGGTCTTATATTCCGGCTTAAATGATTATTTAATTTACAAAATCTAACATATTACTTGAGTTACTTTTGTACTTTTTATAAATTTTGGTTTTTTTGGATATTTTGAAATCCGAACCGAATTGAATTTTTCGATTCAATTTTTAAATTGAATCGAAAAATTCAATTCGGTTCGGTATTTGAATTTGAAATTTTATCAATTTGAAAATTTGGATATCCATATTAATTTCGGTTCCGTATCAAATTACTGAATACTCACCACTTCCTAGATTAATATACACCACTTCCGATCTCTAATTTACAATTATGCTACGATATCACCATTATTTTCATGTCTAAGTCTTTGGAGTGTATCCACCTAATACGTAAACATCGAAAGCGTATCCAACTAATACGTAATAAGGGAAAACGTTTCCTCCTAATACGGTTCAGACTCATGCGTTTCTGGCTAATACGGTGTACCATGTTTTACGTATTTCGTCAGTATTTTGAACCCTTTATTTGCTTTTAGGCATTTTAGGCCCCTCGTTTCCATATTTAATTATATTGGGCCTTAGATGATGGCCTTGTTTATCTCATTTTAAAAAGAAAAGGTCTCAAATAATTAATTTTAAAAAACTGGTCCTAAATATTTCAAACACGTTATTTTGTATTAAGTATTACAGAGACACGTTGTTTTGTGTTAGTATTATGATAATGCGGTACATAGTGTTCTGTAATATTCCTTCCGTCCCATTTTACATGTCATTTTTGAAAAAGTTACGCATATTAAGAAATTATAACATAAAAATTCTTTTCCATTTGTATCCATATTAATTACATTTATTGCGATAATTTCAATGCAAAATTTGAATGATAACTATATTACATTAATTACTAATACTTTAGTCAAATGTTATTTTGGAAATTTACCTATAAAATTATATTGAAAAAAGATAAATTGACATGTATTATGTGATAATTTTTTTTCTAAAAATGACTATTAATTTAGGATGGAGGGAGCATGAGTTTGACACTGCTTTGCTAAATACGCATTACACTAGTACACTATTCCAAATTGCTGTGGTTGATGAGATGGTGTCTCGCATTTTATAGTGATGTCACGCCCATTCATCTTACGTGTCACGTCGCCATTCATTTTTAAATTATTTTAAATTATGAGATTTTGGACATTTTCTCCTTCCACGATGTAAATCGTTCGATTTTTTTTATGTAATTTTAAGTATTTTGATTATATTATTAAAAATAGTATTTTTTAAATATTTAATATAAATTATTTTAGCTTTATCCACATAACTTATGTGTTAAATATATAATATAAATTAATACTAAGAAAATATATAAATTGTATGTAGCTGCACTTTCATAATATATTATTAAACTATCAATTTTTCATTGATACAGGTCGTTAAAGGAAGTTTGGAGTGACTATAGTTGATAAATCATTCTACAATATTTAAAAATAAATATTAAGAATCCTCTCCAGTGGTAGTTAATTTGTAACTAAACACTGAATAATTTATGCCATCAAATTTGTTGAGCAATAACACACATACGAAGAATTATGAAAAGTAAATTGTAATTTTTACAAACACAAAGTACCCTTATTCATTTTTCTATAAAATATTTAATATTTTAAATAATGTATATTATAAAAGACTTATTTACTTGTTAATCATTCAAGTTTGGACCAATATATATTATAAACGACTTGTTACAAATCTATTTTGTCTCTCCCGCTTCTCTTTCTCTCGTTTCTATCTCTCTCTGTTGCTCTCAATCGAATCAGACCATGAAGCTCTTCATTTCCGTTCAACTATATGACCCCATTGCCTCTGCATCGATGTAGATAGTGATAATTTTAATATCTCTCCTATTAAGCTTGTGGATGTGAAGATCCTCGAGCAACTGTTTTCCCGTACCCGACCAATTTGTGGAACATCTTTTTCGGCGATTGAGCAATATGAGAGAAGGAATTTGATTATGGCGGCTGAAAAGGGCGGTATATGATTTGCCCTATTTTGATTTAGGATTTTTAATAGTTGGGTTTCAATACTTGAGCATGACTTGCTTAATATTATACCAGTTTATGACTCGTACATCGGGTAACTATTATATTTAAGAGCTTGATGTTCCCGAGGGAGATTAAGACAAAGCTCCTGCGGGAGTTTAAGACAAATGATAGTGTTATTTTAGGGATATTTTTGTGAATGCCGGGTGGATATCAATGTTACAAAATTGTTATTAAAAAATTGATAATACATCATTAGTGAGTGATTTTCTTGCCATTAGGTATCGGGACATGAGAGAAAGCATGGAGTAGAATAGATCCCTGATTGTGAGCAATTCGGACTCAAAATCTTATAACCAACGACCAATCTTTTTTCATGCTAAGGATGATTCACGTGAGGTTAGGTCACCCCCCTTTTTCTCTATATTTAATTCAATTTTTATTTATTTTTCAATATTATTTATAAGATTATTATCGTTTTGTATTTTACTTGCAATTGAACATTATTTTATTTGACATATAAATTGAAATCGGTTGCATGTTCAGTTTTTGCTTCAGACAGATGCTTACATCTTCAAGCGAGTTCTCCCTCTACTCTTCTTTAAGATAGGTTTGGTAAAGTATAAGAGGTTGCCCATGAAAAGATACAAAAGTAAAAACAAAATTTTAAATTAATTATAATTTATAACTTATATAATTTGAGTTTATGTGTTTTAATTTTTTTTGTTTCATTTTATGACAAATAATAATTTATAAGTTTATAATTTAAATAATATTTAAAGATTTTGAGTGATAATGAAATTGAGATATGTAAATCAAGTTATAATTGTGTTAGATATATAATATTATACTATTATATATTATAAATAAAATAAATTATATGTTTTTACTTCTATTTAGAAAGTGTTTAGTTTTTTGATAGGCATTAAACCATATCAAACTATCAAATGAACCATATTCCGGTTATAATAATATAGTATAAATGCGTTGTTTTTGATTTTGCTTAATATGTGTTGTTTGTGTTTATATATGTTTTGTATGTGTTTATAATTGATGTTTATGTTGCCAATTTGTTTGAATCCATGCAAGTATCTCTTTATTTGTAGAGTTTTTAATTTATGCCCGAACTTGACAAGTCCCAAAATTGAGATTTTTACTTAATGTGTTGTTTGTGTTTATATATTTTTAGGCCGAAAACTGAGTTTTTAATTTTGTCAAAATGACATGCTTATATATGATAAGTCTTAATCAATATGCTAGAAAGTTTGTATATATGTTGGTGCATTGAGATTCTCTGTTTCCTTGTAAGGTGAATGCGCATAAGCTAGTTAAAGATTCTGAATTAAATATTTATAGTTGATGGAAATATTTCTGTATNCGCTAATGGTGGAGACTATAAAAGCAACCGTTGTTGGTGGAAATTATAAAAGCAACCGCCTTCGGTGGAATTTAGCCTCCGAAAATTTTAAACCTACTGCCTTATCTTCTTTGCTTTGTTCTTGTCCACACTTTTTCCTCCATCTTCTTTTTCCTCCACCTCCATTTCTACTTCCATTACTCACCAAGTTACCATCACCATTTTTTCACTCCTCCAAGCTCACAAATCTACGATTTCAAGTAAGTATCCTCTCTTTATCTTAAATAATGTAAATGTAACACACCCTGTATGTCTTGTATTGTTTTACTTGTACCTGGTCCAGGGCAAGTAGTCCCAGAGAAGAAGGGGATGTGCTGTTCTTCTTGAAATGCTTTAAAGGTTGATGTTTTCTTTGTAGAGATTTTTTGACACCTTCTTGGAGGCAGTGTGGTGTATAGCTTTCATTACCATATTATTTGTTGGAGGATTAATTTTGTTATATATTATTTGTTGCAGTGTGCTGGTGTAAATCTTTGTCAGCTATATAACATATAGTATTGTTCTTGTGCTGCTTGTAAAGATGTTGATTTTTCTATATCTTATGATCTTCTCGTTATAAACCTTGAAGCACCAAACTCAGCTACACAGACAGGGGAAGAAATGCTAGAGTCTAGAAAGGAAAGCAGGAAATCGAAATTCTTTAAGACTAGCATATATCACCATTCCTGAATCCTAAAAAGGAATGTGGATGTATGNGTACTAATGTCTTTTATCATTAAATTTTGTCATGCCTCTCTTATAATATGATGTATGTTATGTTGTATTTGAATTTTTTGAAAATGAGTCTCTGAACAGTTAAGAAACAAAAAAATATACGAACATTTTTTACATTTTTTTTAAAAAAAGGTCATTTAAAATCGACCGAATTCAGTTAACTTTATTGGCTCAAAAATTATTACTTCAACTTATTTTCGACCGACAAAATGCGGTCGATTTTAAATCCAAATTGGAGGGAGTTTCAAATTTTTGCCAAATTTTTGAGATGTAAGTGTAAATTTTGATTTTTGATAAAAGTGACGGGCTTCCCGGTCGCTTTTCTATAAAAGCCACCGAAATATGTAATTTCTACCAGCTTAAAAGCGACCGAGTGTGGTCGGTCGAATTTATATGAAAAATCACCAAAAGCGGTCAATTATAATTAAAAGTTACCGATTTTTGTCCGTGGCTTTTAGCCTTTTTTCTTGTAGTGTTACCATTTTCTGTTTAATACATATTTGTGTTTATCAATTAAACTTGAATGGTTAAGAAATAAATAAGTCATTATAAAACTACTAATTATAGTTATCAAAGTCAAACTAGACATGTTTCTTATTTCCATTCCACTTTAGCCTGTGATCTGCCAAAAAAGATTAAATATAATTTAAGATTTAAATTTGCAAATAGAAATTTCTCATATACATAAAGCTAATGCTCATGACCTTTGTAATGATCACATCTGTCCTACCAAAAATGTTACCAATCCTAGAAAAATACCGTTAAATCAAATAAAACAACGACATAAAACTAAATAATCAAACGGAAAGAAAGACACTTCTAATTACTGGGTCAGTATCCGAAAAATAGAATCAAAATTTATGGAACCGAATTCGATTTTATATCCAAATTATATAATTCCATTCATATTTCAAAATCAATTTGATCCAAACCGAAAATTATTCGAATCGAAAATTTAACCGAAAATAATCCGAAATATTATATCCGATAATAACTTAAAACCGATTAAAGTCGAATACACAATTATCTGAACCAAATATGACTCGAAATACGAGATCAAATTTGATACAAATATGAATTACATCGAATTATAAAAGAGATTAATTAAATTTTAATCTAATAATTATATTTTAATTGTTCACAGTCTATACTCTATACATTACCTACTTTTTATTCATTAAAACAATCATTTTTACGCAAAATTCATATTTAAAATAATTTTATATCAAAAAATTAAAATGGTTATATATTCAAAATTTTAAAAACTTATATTATTCTATATTATAACTAATATATTTAATAATTTGATGATTTTTTAAAGTTTCACAAATTAAAAAACAGAAGTAGAAAGATAATGAATAAGTTATTAATTCAACAAATTTATTTAACACTACTTTATTTTAGTTTTACTATAATTAAAAACTAATCCAAGATTAATCTAGATTGTATTTTTCCGATTCAAAATAATCTGAACCGAATTTCATTTGAACCGAATTTAATCTCATCTTAATCCGAAATTCAAATACTCCAAAGATATCGTAACCAAAAGTTGATCCGATCCGTATGGATCCCATACGAAACCAATCCAATTATCCAAATTGTAAGCTCTACTTCTAATCGGTAATACTACAATATAAATGTCAATCACTTCGTATAATTTAATTGAACATTTTACTTACTGCAGTACTATCATAGTGTAAATCTCCTAGAACGGATACAAAAAATTGCAAACACCTTCTCCGGAGTGAACTCTCTCTTTTTATTTGACCATATAAAGTCCGAGAATATTTACAGTACCAAAACAAAACAACTTCCATACAAGATAGGAAAGAGGATCTTTTGCAATTTTATTCATTCATAACATCACACTGACAAGAAAATCTAAAGCAAACAGCAGAACGGAGTGACATAAGTTGGTGAATGGTGATCAATGTGGATTAATTTTCAGGCAATAGGATGAATAACTACTTTGCCTATAGCTCTGCCAGTTTCGAGATATGCAAATGCTTCCACAGTCTGAGAGAAAGGGAATGGTGATTTCGGGTCCAACAATGCTTTCACCTTTCCACTCTCCAAGTACGGATTAATTGTCTCCAAGTCCGATGCTTTCGAATTCACTAGAAATGAGACACCAGGTGGAGTCACCTGACCGGATATCGTGACTACTTTCCCATTTTCTTTGATCGCCTTCACTGCCTTGTCACACTGACCGACTGCATCAAACACCAGATCGTACTTCTCAGGCAACTCCTCGAATTGTTCCTTGGCATAGTCAATTGCAACATCAGCACCCAAACTCGTCACAAGTCCAATTTTTCCAGCGCTACAAGTAGTTGCAATTTTTGATGCACCAAAAACATGTTTCGCTAGCTGCAGCAGCACAAGTAAAATAACAAATTAAAATCTAAATAATTGCAAATTAACAAAACCAAAAAAAAATGTAAATACTGAGAGGACCACTAGACAGACATACCTGAATTGCCAGGGTTCCAACACCACCAGCACCTCCCAAGATAAGGACAGATTTACCAGGCGTAAATTCCCCGAGCTCGAAACCTTGGTAAGCAGTAGAAAGAGCAAGTGGAAGACTAGCTGCTTCAACGAAGCTCAAATTCTTGGGTTTGATAGCCAAAATATGCTCCTCAACTGCAGTGAACTCCGCGAGTGTACCTGATCTTTTACAATTCTTTAATGGATCCTCATTAATATTACCGTAGACTTCATCTCCTTCCTTCAGCTTCTTAACTTGACTTCCTACCTTAACCACTACACCAGCAAAATCAAATCCTGGAACATGCTGCAATAAACATATTTAAACAGAGCATTACTACACATAGAAACAATCAACAAAGTACTTCATCCGTCTCATTTCAAGAGATATTTGACTTTTTGACACGCATATTAAATTGTAAAAAATAATAGTTATATTTCACACAAAATTTTAATTTTTATATCAAATTAAAGTTTAGAGTCTAAACTTTTATTTTATATAAATTTTATAAAAATTAATTATGTTTAAATGCGATATTTTTAACACCGTAAGTTACGTGTAAAAAAGTCAAAAAAAACAGTTAAAATGGGACAGACGGAGTATACAATAAATTAAACTTACGGGTAAAGCAGAATCAATGCCTTTGAACCAACCAAGCATACGCTTATAATCGACGGGGTTAAGAGCAGCAGCCTCAACCTTAACAAGAACTTGATCATCACTAATCTCGGGAACATTGTACTCTGCTTCGTATTTTAAAACATTTTTAGAGACACCATATTCACCATATGTCCAGGCCTTCATTTTATCTGACTCGAAAATTTAAAGTGTTATTATTATTAATCTCTATGAAATAAAAATACTAGTATTGATTGAACTAAAAAGCTAAGAAGAGAACCGATCAAGTGATGAATGAGGTTCATGTAGACCTTGCTATATATAATTTTTTTTGAATGACAAAGTAAACGCCGAGAAAATAAAGTTGTATAACGTCATCGATGATCATTATGGGTCAAGTCAAACAAATATGTCACAAGAAAAGTCATACGAATTAAATGTACTCTCTCCGGTCGCTCCCTTTATGATGTGTCCGCTCCCTTTATGATGTGTGTAAAAAAAAATATTCGTAATTTTAAGTATTTTGATCATATTGGAAACATGATATTTTTAAATAAAAATAAAATAATTTTGAAAAAATAATTTTTTTATTCAGAATAAAAAATTTAAAATATTATTTCTAACTATTTAGTCAAACATATTAAAAATTATGGGTAAAAAAGTCAAATACATGTATAATTGATCTGGTCAGACTCCAGAGTATAAAATACTTTTTTCTTATTTCTTATTTTGATTTTTTATAAATATTTTAACACGTATAAAAAATATAATTCGATAAATTATCAATTTTATTTTTATAAATAAAAATTTAACAAATAAGTTTTTATTTAAAACAAATTTATCAAAGAACAGTTTCTGATACAAAATATCAAAAGACTAAAGACGGGTGCAGAGAAAATATTATAGAGGGGGAAGGTATTACAATTTTATATTCCCCGTCCCATTTTATATAATTTTTGAAAAAATTACACATCTTAAAAAAAAAAGTTAACTAAAAAATTTGTTTACTTGTGTACTCCTAATAATTGCATTAAATGTAGATAAGTTACATGTATATTTAAATTTGTCAAACATTGGAAATAGTAATACAAGGGTAATTTGTGAAAAAGTTTTTAAAAATTATTTTTTAAAAAAGAGAGTAAAGAGAATTTTGGGACAATTTTTTTTCCAGAAAAGTGACATACAGGGACGGAATCAAAGGGATCGGCCCTCGGCTCTAGCCCTAATTGGCCTTCAAAAATAATAAAGAATTTGTTTTTAAAATCATGATTTTCACTTAAGATATATTATAAATTTGATTTGGAGCCCCGGTTAAATTTAAAATTTAATAATTTAGTAGTTGAGCTCCCGCTATATGAAAATTCTGGTTGAGCGAAGGGGGACATGTATTATGGTACTAGCAGTGGTTGAATCAAGTTGCCAAGTTGCAGGCTACTTATTAATTATCAACTAACAGTCGTTGGATTTTCCTTTCACAAATTTTAAGAAAAATAAACATGTATCGGTCCGAAATTTAACAAATTTGAATTAAAAATTCAAATTAAATTTAAATGGACAGTGTTCTAACTAAATAATATTTATAAATTAGCTTGGCTTGGATTAATATTGTAAAGATTTTATCAAAAAGTGCATGAAAAATATTGAATCTTTAATTTTATCATCTAGACCGTCAATTATTTACATTGTGTTCTTAAAATATTAAAATGCAACAATAAAATCAGAATATCAAATATAATTCCATATATGATCATTTAACGTATACCATATCAATAAAAAAACAATAAATTTTTTGGACAAGAAAAAACAATAAAATTTAAAGATAAGAAACATTTGTGATAATTATATAGTTTAAACCAAAAAAAGAACAAGTTATACATTAAAAGTTATATAATATTAATGAAAAGCGCATAATTTTTTTGAAATTATCTATACTAAATTTTTTGAAATTATGTATACTTAATTTTTTCAAACTTATAATATGAAAAATAAATCATTATTATTTCTCAAACATTAAACAATATCATTATAAATTTTTTATTTCAAGAATTAACATATAATTTTATAAATAAAGATAATAATAATAGTTTTTAATTTAATTCTCCATATCCATGGCTCATACTTATCTCCTCCTAAAATATCAAAAACACATATAATATGGCTTCAGATATGGGTTTAAAATTTACCAAATATCATGTATGTGTTTCGAATGAACAAAATCATACACGAGACCTAGATATCACTAACCAAATGACCCCTATCTTCTTCTTCTTTTTATCCTCTATTTAAATAATAATTTCCATCTAATCTAATAGTCTTAATTTATTTTAATTTTATATAATATAATTATTACAATTAAAGAATAAATAAAATAGTCACGTAATCCCATATTTATACAGGGCCTTGCAGATGATCAACTTGCGCATTGTAGTCTCTGTTATAAAAGACGGTAATTAATGAGGATTAATCGCCGATTAATCACTGTTTAGTGACTTTTCGAACTGATTTTATACTAGTTAGATTAAGAAAACGTTTTTTTTCGGATTAATCGGTTAAAAATTGGAATTAATCAGTCAAAATTTTGAAAAAATATATATTTAAATTAATTTATAATAAATTCAATTATTTAACTTGTAAATTTTTCTTTGTAATTTTAAAATTTTATTATATAATTACTTAAATCTATATTATGTATAAAAATAATTATATATAAAAAATATTATTAAATTGATCCTGATTAATTATTTCGAATAATTTTCGATTATCCAATTAATCCATATTCGGTGTTTTCGCCAACTAATTATGATTTCCCCTTTTTTATAATCTTGATTGTTGTGCATACTATTCTTGCCATGTTCAACAAATGATTTACGACCTTGATTTATACTATTTTTTGTATAATCATAAAAACCTACAAACATGTTCAACATCATACCCGATTCCACAATTTATAACCTTATTTTTCACATTATTATTGATTTTCAATGAACGCGAATATATAATAAATATTATACAAATCATACCTTCACACGTATCAATTAATTATAAATAGGATTGTAAATGAACTTAATCGAGTCGAGTTTTTCATTATCGAACTCGAGTTTGTTTTTTCTTTAACTCATTAAACATAGAACATATTTATTTGTTCGAATTGTCGTTAACAAACGAGTCGAATTCGAGCCACTCGCGAGTATTTTCGATTCAAGTCGAGTTCGAATTTCTCAATAATATATAGAAATTTTTAATTTTTTAAAAATATTTTAAACTTATTTAAAGAAAAATAAAATTAGTCTAAACAAAAATAGCTGGGTAATTAATGTTTATGATAAAATATTATGTATGATATATTTAAAAAGTGAAACATATTAATTATATTTTATATATACACTATAAATTATCTAGTTGAGTTTGGCATCAGCAAGTCCAGTCAAACACTCATAAAACTCAATTCGATATTTTTATCGAATAATTTTTTTTGTTAGAGTGGACGAGTTTAGTCGAGCTCGAATTCTTATCGAATCAAGTTGAGCCGAACTTATCGAGTTCGAGTTCTAAGTTTTTTATTGACTAGCTCAGTTCATTCAAGTTTTTTATCAATTAACTCGATTCGTTAACAACTCCAATTACAAACTACAAGCGGATCAAATTATCCTTCTACTAAATTATAAATTACAAGTGTTTTATAAAATCAAATTATTGTACTACAGTTTTCTTACAAAACTCTACGTAAAATATTAAATTTTACAATCATCAATCGTTTTCCTAAACAGATGGTTATTTCCCTAGTCCTATGAAATTTTAAAAGAGTACTTCAAACATATAATACACTTCTTCTACAAGTAAATCAAGTTATTCTTATATTAAATTATAAATTACCAGAAAAAAACAAATTTATTATTCGGCAATTTTTTACAGAACTCTTTATGGGGATATTGGATTTTGCAACCATTTATTGTTGTCCTAATCTGTTCCGATAAAATTTGAAAGAGTACTTTAGACATAAATTACATTTCTTCTGCAAACATATCAAGTTATGTTTCAACTAAATTAAAATGATAAAATGTGTTGTAAAATTAAATTCATTGTTCTGCAATTTTCTTACAAAAGTCTATACATAGAACGTTCAGACTACTATACGATCTGCAGTAAAATTATACATTTTGCAGACTAAACAGTATATTTCAAATAAAAAATTATGAAATGTAAATATATAAATTGAATAAGATGTTATACAAATAAGACACAATATTTACAAGTAAAATAAAATATTCTATAATTAAAAAACAATAAATATATATAATATTAGTTAATCGTAATGTGATATTGGTGTCTCCAAATTAATGTTAGTTGGTCTGAACCTAACCCCAACTCTAGTGACATCAATCCATTAGGAATTACGGGAATGAAACTTTTGCTTCTAAATTTCTATTAAACACGTTACTGGTAATTTTCTTCACTTCCAACCACCATTGCTTCGGTGCTGCTTTAACTGTTTTCTAAAACATTAGCACTGCCCATGTCTCCTAGCTTCATAGAAGGTCATCAACTTGATTATACCAATCAATCTTTAATCACAGTAGTAACTGGTTAGGGTGTATTTTAAACACATTACATGTATTACAAGTTACAACCTTGTGCAGTCTCCTTGGGAGCCATTGACTTGAGTAGGACAAGCTTTAACCACTAATACTTGGTTAGGATAGTTTTTTGGATATGCAACTACAAATACTACATATTGCACAATAATTGGTACCTTTGATGGGTATATGAATGTTTCTTATAGATCAGGAGTTCAACTCTTTCGAAAATTACACAAAACATAAAATATACATCTGTGCTCGTAGAGTAGGATGTAATCAATAGTTTGTTCTATCAAGCAATTACTATGATCAATGAGAATAATAGGATGTAATCAATAGTTTGTTCTATCAAGCAATTACTATGATCAATGAGAATAATTGTTGTACGTATACTTTCACCACTTTATGGTGTGTTTTATGTATGGATCTAAACAAGAGCAGCTGGGAAAAGATTTTCTTTTGGCTTTATAACTCTTTTGGGATTGATAGCCAGACATTAGTAATGTAGCCACACCACTGAACTGAATCATGGTAATGTAATACAGTGAAGACGGGGACCAAGAATAATTCACAAATACCATAAACCAGGTTAACCAGATTTAGCTTCTTTCGTTCACAAGCTATATGTTAGGTTTACAGCCTACTTTATCTGTCATGTATCATTGCAAATTTCGCATTAATGCTAGATGAACAGCATACAAGTTCTAAGTAACGTACACAAAAGAAGACTCAGGAAGCCTCAAGGGCTTTGACTATCTATTCATCTGTTCCATCAGCATTTGCTCCTTTCAGATGCAAGTGCTTTTCCCTTTTCTGAAAGTCCGTCAATCCTTTTCCACTTCCAATTACACCAACCTTTCCAAAAGGATCATCTGGAGACTTAAAAATGCTCTCACGTTTGCGACCAGAGAAGAAACCAATCTGAAGTGGGAGTTTAGTACAATCAGAGGGTCAGGAAAACACTGATTACGAACCAAAAAATATATAAATATATTAATGTGTATGTGAGAGAGAGTATAGACAGACTGTCTTGCTAAATATGTACTATTACATCTTGCAAATCCAAGAGGAAAATCCGAAAATTATATCAGACCATAATGACAGAGCATAAAGATCCAAAACATGTATTCTCAAACTGCTGAGAACAAATTACATAAAAGTGAGACATTGTGAAACGCTACGAAACTCGAAACTGAAATTCTCACAAGTATCTGTGGCATAACTGGTACTAGTAAAGATATACAGATCCAAACATTGTCTCTACTTTAATAGAGGTCAAGGAATCAAATGATGGCATGGGTTTGAAATCATAAATCGGATTAGTGTGGCATGGGGTTGGAACTTGATTTCTGATATCATGTGTTTAATTTAGTGTTCGAATGAATATATTTCATTTTAAATATTTTGTAAATAACAGTTAAATTAATTGTTTATATTGA
The DNA here is from genome assembly GCA_008931105.1 of Oenanthe javanica. Lineage (NCBI taxonomy): Eukaryota > Viridiplantae > Streptophyta > Magnoliopsida > Apiales > Apiaceae > Oenanthe > Oenanthe javanica. The sequence continues at coordinate 44,454 of QRFB01001892.1, read as the reverse complement.
TGTGAATAAATTTATGTATTTATCTAATAGCATAAAAGGTTAAATTTATACGTAGTTTTAAGAATAACATAAAAAAATGAGTATAATTTAATCTCATACCTTGTGTGTTTGAGGTGCAGGTTTCAAAACTTAAAAAACTCCAACCACACACTTGGTATGGGTTTCAACTAATATCTGATACCAGAATTGCAAGAACCAAGCAAATCCCATATTAACAATGAGCAATGCTAGAGATTTCAAAAAGGAAGCTAAATTGGTTCCCAATTGCCACATGGTAATTTCTGATTTGCTGGGCCCATATGAATACAGGGGCCTGCATTAATAGTGCATGAACCAATGAAATACTGCCACGTAAGCTCAAAACCAATTTGCGATCTTTTTTNTGTTGACAATAAAATACCTTATCAGTAAAATATTAAGTGACAATATATTGAAGAGTTTCAGTCAGGGTAGAGATGCAAAAACAATAACTACTTTTCTGTTGTATCTAGAACATTAAAAAAACCAAGCAGCTTATTCAGTTCAAATAGAGTAGTCCATAGCTAATGATCTCAGTTATAGAAGTCTGTGATACAATTGCAACAAGTAATTAACGGCTATTCAACATAAATTAGTTCAGGTAGATTCCAGAATAGCCAATAAAAACNGATTGAATAGCCAATAAAAACTAAAAGATAACCAGGAGAAAGTAGAAAATGTTCATCTTAGCAAGATATCAACTTAAAATATCAAGTGCAAGTAAGAAAACAAGCATACCACATCTTCACTGTCCTCGGGCTCAATACGTAGCTTTGCTGGTAAACTACGGGATTGGAAGTCAACATCAGAGGAAGCAGCCTGCGCGATTTTCCGCTTAAGAGCAAGTTTTGTAGCCTCGGCTTCCTTCTCAGCTTCTAAAATAGTATCCACAGCCCCTTCTTGCAACGGCCTAACATTTGCAGGATCCACCTAAATAATATATTCATCAGTGCCCTATCATTTACATAAGNATCATTTACATAACTTCTTTAATAATATACAAATAAGCTCAAATATTGCACATGCAAAGTACTTTGATAAATGGCTATANGGTTCACGGTTTGTTTCCAAAGCTTTATTCTGCAGTTTGTGGCTTTGTGCTGGTTTAACATCTAGTGGGTCATGTTAGACTTTAGATTGTTGGGTACAGTATTTTTTTTAATCAAGGGTCTAGTAGTTAAGATATGCCTTTTGAACTTAAGAAATTGATCTGCTATTAAATAAAATTTTGATATATATGCTTGCACGTATATTAATGAGAGTTTATAGCAAGTGCTACAACATATNTATATAATATATTCATCAGAGCCTTATCATTTACATAACTTATCATTTACATAACTTCTTTAATAATATACAAATAAGCTCAAATATTGCACATGCAAAGTACTTTGATAAATGGCTATACTCGCTACAATGCGATTATTATATATAAAAATCCTTTTGTCGAACAGGGGTAATTTGGGCTAAATCAAGACAGGATCATAAAAGAATCATGAAAATGATAGTGTTGACATTTTTCATGGGGATTCAAAATTTTAAAAAACNTCTGAATACACACTACAGGGAATAATTTATCTATTGTTAATTTCTTAATGCTTACCAATTATATAGTAACAATAAGATTAAACACTTCTTACCTACCTAGATAGCCAATTCATCCATAATATATTAAATAAATATGTTATATACCCCAATAAGTATTTGATTCCAAAACAGTTTCAATATAATGTTGAACGTAAGTTGACAAGCTATCATGCAAAATATTGCCATCGTTTTTTTTATGAACAGAACATCATATGCGCAAATTTAGCTTACAAAACAAACCTTCTTTGCTCGGCCCTTGGTGGTCTGAAACTGTTGCCATGCATTCTGCCTCTTATTCTGTGTCATCTCAAGTTGCTCCTTACGCATCTTTGACTTGAAAGCATGTATCTTCTTACGTTTGGCGGCTTTCTGTTGACAATAAAATACCTTATCAGTAAAATATTAAGTGACAATATATTGAAGAGTTTCAGTCAGGGTAGAGATGCAAAAACAATAACTACTTTTCTGTTGTATCTAGAACATTAAAAAAACCAAGCAGCTTATTCAGTTCAAATAGAGTAGTCCATAGCTAATGATCTCAGTTATAGAAGTCTGTGATACAATTGCAACAAGTAATTAACGGCTATTCAACATAAATTAGTTCAGGTAGATTCCAGAATAGCCAATAAAAACAAAAGATAACCAGGAGAAAGTAGAAAATGTTCATCTTAGCAAGATACCAACTTAAAATATCAAGTGCAAGTAAGAAAACAAGCATACCACATCTTCACTGTCCTCGGGCTCAATACGTAGCTTTGCTGGTAAACTACGGGACTGGAAGTCAACATCAGCGGACGCAGCCTGCGCGATTTTCCGCTTAAGAGCAAGTTTTGTAGCCTCGGCTTCTTTCTCAGCTTCTAAAATAGTATCCACAGCCCCTTCTTGCAACGGCCTAACATTTGCAGGATCCACCTATATAATATATTCATCAGAGCCTTATCATTTACATAACTTATCATTTACATAACTTCTTTAATAATATACAAATAAGCTCAAATATTGCACATGCAAAGTACTTTGATAAATGGCTATACTCGCTACAATGCGATTATTATATATAAAAATCCTTTTGTCGAACAGGGGTAATTTGGGCTAAATCAAGACAGGATCATAAAAGAATCATGAAAATGATAGTGTTGACATTTTTCATGGGGATTCAAAATTTTAAAAAACAACAACAATTTCACATAAATAAAAAAGGAAGAAATAGTAATAAAAAATGAGATGTAAAGCACCTGGAACACATATAGGATAAGACAATGGGATAGATTTTGGATCAGTTTCCACTAATAAATCTGACACAAAGAATTTAATAGATAGAACACAATTTGAGAAATAAAATATATTAATGGGATAAGTATCAAATTGGCTACTGGAGTGGAGACCGAATATCACTTTCGTCAACTGACCTCAACAAGATATCATTGAAATCACCCAAGTTACCATAAATATCATACTGGTAACTCTAAATATGTGCTCGAGGATTGATAATGACATTTTTTCAAGTTCTACACACTTGTTTACATTCTATTACAATCAAATGAAAACTTATAAATTCTAGTATTTTGGGTAATATTTTAAAATTTTATGAAATTATTAACTATTTGTCTATTAATTTTATAGTTCTTTTCTTTTGATTTATTATAATATATATATATGGTAACAATCACATGAAAACTTTTTAGCGTGAGAACCGTGAAAACTTTCATTAAATTTTGCAGAACCATAATAAAAAATACAAAATAAATGTTTAAATTAACTTTTTGTTATAGTTTTGCAAATAAAATTATGGTTCTGCACTATTTTTTTCCATTTTTTATTATGGTTCTACAGAATTTAGTAAAAGTTTTCATGCTAAAAAGTTTGCAGCGGAGTGTTACCCATATATATAGGCAAATGTTCAAATAGAAACCAAGTCAAATCTAAAAACTAAAAACTAATATAAGCCACATATTTAATCTAATCTAATGCCCCCTAGAGGGCACCACACATGATTAAAATACACCCTCCCGCACACAATCCCATCTAATTCCCTCCGTTTTTAATTTAATTTTTTCCGTCAATTGGTGAACTTTTTTTCAAATCTAACCTCTCCACATTTTTTCCCATCTCCCAACGATCAGTTTGCATACCATATGTGCTATATTCCGGCGACTTTCATTTTTCCGACGATCTCCATATGTATTTATTTAACAAAATTGGTGACTTTGGTGATTCTTATAATACAAATTAGTGATTTTTATAGTACAAATTTGAGATTTATCTAATATAAATTAGTGATTGCATTTCGATCTGGTAACAGATGTCATGGTTGTCACGGCGCTCAACTAGTCGCGACTAGTCGAGCATTCGAGCTAGGATAGTTGACTGAAACCACCGACTTGAAAAAATTGATATTTCGGCCGACTAGTCGACTGACTGGTCGACTAGTCGACTAGTCGAGACGACTAGTCATATGGGCTGTCGACTGGTTCAAAAAACCCGGTCAAACTCAGTCAAACCTAGTCATATAAATAAGATTTTAACCTAAAAACAACAAATTATAACCTAATTTAGCAGCTACAAAGGCAAAAATTATTAACATAATTATAACCTAAAGAATTATATAAGTATATAACATATATAGTTTAACAAATATAACATATATAGTTTATTAATTAATTATATATATATATATATAATTTGTCGACTAGTCGACGACTAATCTCGACTAGTCAGACTAGTCGACTAGCCGAACCTCCATCGACTCGACTCGACTGACCGCCGTGACAACCATGACAGATGTAATATAAATTTGTGATAAATTCTGAAGTCGCCAGAATATAGCACATATGGTATGCAAATTGATCGTTGGGAGATGGAGAAAAATGTGGTGAAGTTATATTTGAAAAAAAAAATCCCCAATTGACGGGAAAAATCAAATTAAAAACGGGGGATAAAGTTGATTTCTAGTTTCTAGTCAAAGTTGGTTTTTATTAGAGTAACTCTCTCTCTCTCTCTCTCTATATATATATATATATATATTGAACATGGTAAAAACTCATTTTGTTTGCAAAATATAACCTAGAAATGCAAATTTATACATGGTATTATTTATTCAAATTTTAATAATTCTGAAAAATATTTATACTCATCTTTCTAGTGCAAGGCTTACCTATGTGATACTTATACCAACTTAAGTGATTTAAATGATATCCTATTGAGATGGGTGACGGAAGTGATATCATGTTTCCACCCTAATGACCAATTTGATATTTATCTCGTACATTAATTTATGTTAATAATGAAATATTGTATCCCTTAGATAAGAGTTGTGGCCAAAATAAATACCATGAAAGAGACTATAATCACTTTCATGTGCTCTATTTACAACAAAAATCTTAAGCTTCAGCACATGTGCTCTATTTACAACAAAAATCTTAAGCTTTTCCAATTGCAACATTGCTCATATATAGTCACTTACATAAAAAGGCTACATTTATGAAAGACTAGGAACCAATTCATTAACATAACCAGCCAAGGGAGGATTACTTAACAGGTAGAAACAGTTCTTGTAGACAAACGCACTGCATGTACTTGAGTAAACTACTACAAGCAATAGCATGTTTTCTGATATAGCAAGTACTAGGAATTTTTTTTTTGATTCAAATATGCTGTTCTACTGAAATACCTCTTCCTTGTTGCCCCATCCCTCGTACGACACCAGATAGCCGTTTGGTGTAAATGCCTCAATTGTCGCATCATACCTGAACAATCAACTAAATCAAACACAGAAAAGAAAATGGTAAAACAAATGAAAAACAGTAGCAATTCTTTAAAACGCAATATTCCTTGAACGAGAAACAGAAAATAATTACCACTCCCCGTCTTCACTATAAACCGCTTGAACTTTGGTGCCAATAGGGAGTCTGTCAGACTGATCAGACATGATGCCAGAATCCTAATTGATGAACGGGATATTCAAGGTAAAAATATGAATCACAGTTAAAATCCACCAAAAAGGAAATAATTTATTCTTTTATTTGAGCGTTGGCTAAACTCCATAATCATTTTAAACTTTTATTTGAGATTTTGAGTGTCGGTCATTTTCAGGATTCAAGCATAGGCATCTGTCTATCTTCTATTATTCTTACAGTTTTTCCCTAAAATAAAACAGAAGAAACACAAAACATATCTGCAAATGGTCAAAAATTATTTTGCACCATACGAGTTCAACTCAAAAGTTCTGATTAAAGGTAATTGTAATGGAAAAATATTGCTAAAATGTTTCTACCCAAGTATAATGCAAAATTGCAACTGACATTCTTCCAAGACATGTATAGTAGTATTAAATAGACTTTACTAATCCAGATAATAATTGGAAAAAATTTCAGTAAAAACTTTCTAAACATACTTCTGGGTGACATTCCTTCCATTTCCAAGATGTACTTCACTATTTTATTAAACTTCATATTTAACCTTCTATAGACAAATTGATGTGGTTGAGAATTTTCCTGGCGTAGTGGGTTTTCTACAAGTAATACACCCAAGTTTTTCTTTTTATAGTTTTATCCAATAATATCCTTGTCTTTTTCAACCATACATATAGGCATTAGCTGTATTTCTATTGAGAAAAGGTTTACCAGATCGTGGGGAGAGACTCCTTCAGGATGGTGAAAACTATGAGATCCATCAGAACCTGTCCCAGTAATCAATTCTGATTTCTCATTTTGCTTTGCAGATTCCAAGAGTTCTTCTGTCAAAGCAATTACCTGCATTTCTAAGAAAACTTAGCCAAGTAGCCAATATATTGCACATGTTGGAAAAGCTAAATGTTGCAGATGTCAAACTTAGAAACTTAGAAACTTAGAGTGGACATCTGAAATTGAAGACGTAATGGTAGACTGGCCTTCACAACATTTAGCAAACCTGCATGAGAATCAAGATACAAGTGATGCGCATCTTGATTCATGTTTTTGTTTCTACAGATTCCTCAAAGAGTTAATGTTATCACCCCTCTACTCTTTACCATAATAAAAAAAATATAATTAAATTTTTATTGTAAATATAATTGCCTCCAGAAACATAATTAGCAGCAAAACATAAGGGGGGGGGG
>QRFB01001892.1:13524-37708 GCA_008931105.1 Oenanthe javanica | reverse complement strand
GAGAGAGAGAGAGAGAGAGACTTAAACTATAGATTCTAAACACCTTTACAATATACACTTCGTTACTTACTAGAACATATTGTATTTTCTCACAGAATAAAAGAAGTATGTTAAAGATTTATTTTGCTATTAACTCTTTATAAGTAGCTCTAGAAACTTTATTCTAGATATCTAAAGCGACAAAAGAACAAATTGTTGGTGAGGATAATAGAAGTGCACTATTAAAACAAGATAACAGTAAGCCAAAAAAAAAGACGGAATATAGAAAATAACTCTCTAACATTTTTAGAAATTTAATGATGATATAAGAAAAGATCTAAATGACATGAATAATATATTAAACTAATTAAATATAGGACAGAGATGAACAAAGGTCACCTCTGCAAGCTCTTTTTCCATGTCTTCATATTCAGAGTTCCCAGGATCGTCATCCAAGAGACTCTTAACCTAAACCATAGTTAACACATAAAATTTTAGTAAAGAGAATAGATAATGACCGATAGTTCCTTAAGGAATACAAAACATTGATCAACAAAAAGGGGTTCAACATTAAATGCCCAAAAAACATTACATATCACATCATCAATCATCAGTATTCAAATTTGTTGTAGCATGTCTATATATAGACTAGTTACCAAGGCCATTTTTGTTTATTTACAAAAAAATAATAATAACAAAGTCACGTTTGTTTATGAGATTACAATCTTCGGCATAATTATTATGGTGACCGTCATGGAACGCCAAATTTGCCATATGGCTTAAAAAAACTGTAAGCTTTATGGTATACAAAAAGCATAAGGCGTCCAGATAGCCAATCATTCATGCAATTTATAATACCTACTGAGAGGGTTGTATTAAATAATCCCCAAAACTGAACTAGTTAATGACAAAAACTTATTCATAGATTATCCCAACGAATTAACATTAACAAAATAATTAGATAATTTTATCTAGTAAGAGGGATTATAATCTTTCCAAACAAATACAGCCTAAGAGACATATTCTATGAAGTGGTTGCATGAATCAGCTAGAACAAATAATAACGTATACACAGTCCATGTGCTACCCTGACTACTCATTTTACCTCGAGTATTATACCGGATACTCCAATTACTATATGGGTATGGGAACCAACACTACATTTTGCGCAAAAATGCAGAATGTAACATTTGGACATTCCCAGCAGACTAAGGGAAATATTCAGTGCTCCATCAAAATGTGGACAAAGTAACGACTTACCAACTACAATTAAAAGAAAAAAATAAGAAATATAGAAGAAAAAGGTCATGTTTGTTTGCAAGAATTATAAAATTCACTATTCATGACTTGTACTCACTTTATCCCTCAAAATAATCTCATGAACGAGTTTTGATCACTTTCTAATTCATTTCAGAGAATTACATAACTACCCTTGACAATGTACAATAACCCCCATCGAAATGAGTTATAAAGATGATTGAAATGTAATCCACATGACAATAGTCCCTTAAATTTAAAGTAAATAAGCTACTAGCCCAAGAATCACAATCCCTAAAAAAAACGCGTCTCAAGTATAATGACTTCGACTAACTAGCCTTACTCCAACCAATAATTAAGACAGTCTTGAGCAACATTCATAAACAAAATGTACAATACATTCAGTTGCTTGGGTGTATTTCTGTTTCAAGCTAAGTTCATTTGTAACCAAATAATCCGCACATCCCTCATCTCATCTCCTTCCCCATACAATTCCAATCCTAATAACAGTAATATTCGTAACCAAAGAAAAGTATTTTACATACACACACACACTCCATCATCATCACATACAAATATTAACCACGAACATCAATTACCCAAATACCAATCAAACAAATACACACCCACCCACGACACAATTACGAAATCATCAAGAAACCAAATAACTAAAAATCCAACACTAACCAATCCAAATCAACATAAAAATCAAATCTTTAAAACCATAACAGCATTATATAAAATTCCCATCATACATACATAAATATATACGTATATATACCTGTTGAAGCTGTTGTTTGTAATTAGAAAGATTGGAGACGAGTTCTTGAACACTAACTTCATCGTTGTCTCCTTCCATAATCTCCTCCACAATTCTATCAAATTAAACTCGAAGATTGATCGAAAGGCTCAAATTCAATACCAAATTAGCATCAATTTAAGTGAAATATTTGAGGAACCCTAGAGAGACAGAGCGAGAGAGAGAGATGGGTTTTAGTTACTGAATTTTTTATTTTTATAGTAAATATACGAACTTTTAGAACTAGTTGTAAAAAGGAGATTTTGCTAATTATTTCAAATTAAATGGAGTATAAAAAATTGCAGGTCAAAATAAAAGGAATTAAGTAAATATTTTTTAAAAAATAAAATATAAAAGAAGATTAATTTTAGTTGAGGATTGAACTTCTATAAATCTATACTTGTAATGCTCGGGAAAATCTCGTTTATTTAATAATAATTAAGTGTACTTTTAATATAATTTTTGGTGTGATGGATTATTTTCTTTATGCAATTAAATGCGTTTAGATTTTTCTTAAATAGAAAAATTACCCGATATGTGCTATGTGATTTCTGTGTAGTTTAAAATATTTTATTCTATTTTGCTGTAATATTTGTTTCATTAAAACTAGATTATTTTTATTTGTGAGTACCGGATCCAACCCCTGTTAAAGATCAGAGATCTTGTTTTTAGTTCTTTTATTTCTATGGAAATGATAAAATCCTCAAAATAAATTTATTTTATTATTTTTGAACCATTCATAATTTTTGAAGAATTTTGACATATATATTGTATTTACCCGAAAATATTTATTTTTATATTTTATCCCATAAAAATGATTTTTGGGCTTTTATTTTTAATTATGGGGTAAAATTACTTTTAATCAAAATTAAGCTCTTAGATTTTCTAAAAAAATATAAATAGTTTTATTAAAAATAATAATTACCAAAATTGATTACCATCACTTGGTAATTGGGGTAAAGTGTTCTAGGATTCTTGCAGCTTGTGAATCTTAATTAATCGAAGGTGATGCTCTCATCAGTTTCTCAAGTTTGAGTATATGATTTGAAACTTATGATATCTATTAACTGCTTATGCTTCCAATTTTATGTGAAAGTCGATGGTTCTTAAATCTGTTATTCAGTGTTTGCTTTATGTTTTTTTTTTATTCTTGAATTGTTTATTGCCTGCGTAATTGGGTGTCATGGCTGCGTAGCTTGTTAAACCAGTATGTCAGACATATTTTCTGTATAATTATTTGTGTCTGGGTTCAGTTGGACGGAGTTTGGCCGATGTCGTCGTCGGGTTGGTCGGAGTATGTACTCCAAGCTTTGTTTCTCGACATGAACTGCTTGGTCAAGTTGTATATGGGTTTAGTAGCATGTGGGTAGCATAGTTACAAAGTTTAATCGTTGTTTGTGAGTCATTAAATTATTTTCCGGTGATGAGTTTTAAAAACCTTAATCAGAAAACTTGTTTCTGGCTTTGTATGTATGTCTGGTTGGTGTATCTTTGCTCCAAGGGGTTTGTAGCTATTGATTGGTATTGCTTTTGCTGAGCTTGCTTTTGAACTTTAATTGCTTTGCTGCCTTCCTTGTAATGATAGTAACGTGTGTGTAAAATTTGTGTAGTTGTTGGTGTTGATTTTTGAATCACCGGAGTATTACATTCTAGTCATTTTCTTGTTTTTCGGCCTTGTTATGGCTTCTGTGTATGTCAAGTAACTATGGTTGAGTTGCTGTGGTTACTAGCTTGGTTTTGATGTCAGTTGCTCGAAGCTTTGTATGGGTTTGTATTGGCCGGAGATTGATCTCCAGGCCCCAGTTGAATAGATTGTAGTTTGTTATGTGTTGCTGAGTTTTCAATGAGTTTGTTTGAAAGAACAAGCAAGTCCAGATGAGTAGTCTTGTTTGTTACATTGAATGCTACTTTTCTTATACATCTAAGTTTTGAAGGAGTTTGTGAATTGATTCTAGTATTAAGAATTATTTTTTTTCTTTTCCTAATAAGTTAAGTTTTTTTTTTTAGTTGCCAGGTGCTAACATGCATTTTTTTAGATAAATAAAAATTGATTTCATTCATTGATTATTTGTGTTTCAGGCCTAGTCTAAGTCTTTAATTAAATTGATAGTATAGTGTTACACTACTAAGAAAGAATTGATCAGTGGATTAAAATCAACTAATAAGACATGAGTCTGTGTGGGTGTTTGGCTATCTATATATACTATTTGAAGAAGTATGCGTAGTTGGCTTCTTTAGATACCATAGTCATTGTGGAGTAGCCCATGTTAAATCGATGATGTGTCATATGCTAGGATCTGACACAAAATTTTATTTTATTAATTTTTTTTAAAAAAAGATTATTATTCTTTAATTCGAAAAAAAATTGTTTCTTTTGTTTAACTTAGATAATTTTTTATTATTATTTCAAATTTGATTTAATTTAATTATTTTAATTTATTTAGATAATAATTCAATTAATTCAAATTGATTGATTAATTAATTTTAATCAATTAATTTAATTAATTAAATATTATTTGAATATAATTAAAAATAATTAGATTTAATTATTTTGGGAAATAGAAATGATTTATTTAGTTTCTTTATTTATGTACCATTTACCTAGTTAATAATTATCCGGAGTGGATAATAAGAACCCACTTTGACTCAAGTAATATTTCAGAGTCTACTTTTGGTTATTTGACTGCTCTTTTAATTACGAGTCTTATCTACTATATGATTTATATGCTCACTTGCCTGCTAACTGATAATACTTGTTTGCTAATTGTTAATTAATAATTTTTATTTATAGAGCGCATGGGTAGACACTAGAATCTAAATTAGAATATTTTTATTATAGTTATCAGTGAGCTAGTAGATAGACGAGGAGTGTGTAGTCGTCCCATTCACGCTAGGACGACTTTTACACTAGACAAGTATTTCTTCTTTGATCCTTTTAAACACTTTTGTTTTACTGTTTTTATTTATTTGTATCATGATAAATAGTTATTGTTCAGAATTATTTATAATTCTTGTTTTATTCTGTGCATCAGAGTTACTTGTTATTCGTACTCTGAGTATTGTAAGTTGATTATAATAAACACGTCATATCTAGTGTTATCGTAGTAAATAATGGGAATATGACCTGTATTTAAAATTAAGCATACCTTTATTTATTTGGGGTTGCTCTATTGGATTGGACTTTAGCGTAAGAGGCCAGTAACAGACCCTGGTCCAGCGATGTGATATAATTGGCGTAAGAGGCTAGTGGGACTAGTCCAGCATATTTAAAGAGATATGATAACCATTCCATCTTCTTATAGGCTAACATTACTTGCCTATTTTGGTACATATATTTTGAAATCCTTGTTATATCTATGGGTATAGAAATGTACCGATGAGCTATAAAGGGGTCCTATTGCTTTTGAAATCTGATCAGTGGGCAATAGTGTTTATTTGTGTGTATCCAATCCATATTGCCTGTGTGGCTATTATATATTGATTTTGAGCGGTTGATTCATTTTGATGACATACTGCATTGTTTCTATTTGAGATAAACTGTGATTTATTTACTGTTCAATTTTTATAATAAACTGTTTTATATTCCGTTCTCTATACAGATCTCCTATCTTGATTTAATTTCAATTGTTCATATACTTGTTGAGCATTTCTTTGGCTCACTCTTGCTTTTTATTAAATTTTGCCAGATATCCAATATGAGTCATAGCGCTAGAGGGCATATAGAGCCTCAGGTGTTAGGGTGGCTCGCTTCTCGGGCTTCCCAAGTATTCAGTTGTTTACAGTTTTATTGTAGATAGAATGTGTAATAAAAGGAATTTAGACTTAAAACTTATCTAAACTTATGGATTTGAGTTTTGGATTTAGTTTCTGGTTTGTAATAAAGTATTTGGATTTACTTTTAGTATCGACTGCTTAATTTCATACTATAACCTGTTTGCGATCTTTGGTTTGGCGGGGTCAGTGCACCTCTGATCTGTTATATTATTATTGTTGGTTGTTGGCGGGTCAGTGTGCCTGAGGTTTATTATTTTATTATTATTGATCGGTTGGTGACCCCCCAAATCTAGAACCTGGGTTTCGAGGGCGTCACAATACTTCTATACTATATTATTTTTTTAGTTTCCATTTATTTCTCTATTTTAATCACATAACACAAATTATTTATCAAAACACAAGCTCTACTCAAATTAGAAAAAATTTGCTCAAACTAGAACAATCAGTTCCTATCAATATCCGTATGTTCAAATTAGAAAATTGACATCAACACTCTATATACAACTCTAACCTCCGATAGTACTCATTTTATACAACTCATCATGGATTGAATAATATTATATTATATTTAAATTATATTATATGAATATTAAATTTTATAAATATTATAATAATATTATTATTTTATTTTATTAACATTAATTAAATTTTATCACTATATTATATCTATATTATCTATACTTTTATATTATATTATTTTAAACAAACTTCTCTTTTAATTAAAATATATAGTTGTACTCACAATCTACTAACATGTTTCAATTTTCATCAACGCTCAAACACTTTAATTTATTTAAAATTATAATTTTATAATTAAAATTTTTGAATATTAAAATTATATTATATTTTAACTACATTAAAATATACTCTTTTATTTAAATTTTAATTAAAATATTTCTAATATATTTGTAACTTTTTTTATTAATAAAAATTTCCAAATTAAATTTAAAGAAATATAAAAAGTTTGGTCAATTGGTCGTCCGTCTTGTAAGTTCTCTTTTTATACAACTTTTTTTTATTATCGTAAGTTTTCTTTTTATATGATTTTTTATGCAATTATGGTATAATTATAATTTAATTTTAAAACATGTATATTTTACATATAACTCTATCATCAGTAAATCATTTTTTGTACAATAATCTAATAACACATCTCAATTCACTTCTACTAGAAATTACAACTTATTAATTAAATCTCATGAATATTAAAATTTATTAATTAAATCTCATGAATATTAAAATAATATTATTATTTTATCTATAAATAATTTTTATTATGTATTATATTAATATAGCCGATATAATAAAAAAATTAATTATATATTTAAATCATATAAAACAATTAATATATAATTTATTAATCACATCCCGTGTGTTGCACGGGTTATAAACTAGTATTTTTTAATTGAGGTATTTAAAAAAATTGTTTATACATTCATGTCCAATATCATCACACTTCGTTACCACTCGATCTAGTGATATTTTAAAAAAATTACAACAATTAAATTTTATTTAAAATATTCATATTTTCTTTTCTATTATACTTCATTCTCGAGTGGTTATAGACTTGTAGTCTTACTAGCTTAAATCCCCAACGGCTTTTAAATATTTAAAATATATTTATTATAATTAATATATTTTATTTTATATAGTATAACTTTTTTAATATATTTATATTTTATAACACTAAATATAAAAATATTATATTGTTAACTACATTTATTAATTACTTGTATGGTTGTTCTAATATATATTGGATATCTATAAAAATATTAAAATATTTTTAGTTATATATTTACTTTATTTTAATATATATTATATAAAAATAATATTTATATAATAATTGTGTGCTTATAATTTACTTTAGAATATGTACACACTTATAAAATTATTATAATATTATTAATATTTTTATTTGTATTGAATATATGAAATTAAATGAATTATAATTTAAATTATAAAATTTATAATAATGTTATAGTATATAGAAGTTATTTTGTAATATCCCGTATTTTTTTAGATTAATAAAATTAATTAATAATAATAATAAAAGAAATTAAAATTGGATAGAGATTATGAATTAAAATTGGATTAGAATAATGGACTTTCGAATATTGGTAAGATTTGAATCATAGTAGATTTTGTTGTAGTATTTTAAAACTCTCTCTATATATATTGAGATATCCTCATTTTTTCATATTCTTTTCAAGCCACCAAAATTAAAAAGTTGCAAATCTCTCTCGATACATAAATCTTTTTTTTTTTGCTTCATCTTTGTTCATAAAATTTGTAGGGTTTTTAATACATAACTCAACCATATTATAAATTTCGTAACAAATTCATCGTAAGTCGGAATTCGTTGATTCTGGACTTTTTGGAAAGATCTTTTCGTTATGTACAACTTTTGTGCTTTAAGTCTTTCGAGAAAATATCGTTTAGATGTCAAAAAGGTTAAACACAGATCTGGGAAGATTCAGAATTATGAGGACGTTGGAGGTTTGAGATGCATTGTTTTTGTTTGGCTATAAGGGATTGAATATATGTTTAAGGATGATGTAGATTCTTGAATTTCAGAAGTGTTATATGCAATATATGATTTATAGGGTCGTCTTGGAGGTAAGTACTTTTTGACTTACTTTTATTTTCGAAAAGATTTTGATACTGTGAATTTTGAATTCCGTATAAGATATAAGAATATTGTTTTCGAATTGTATAAGAAATAAGATATGAGAATATTTGAAACCCAGTCTCTACGTTTCGTAATTTACACTATAGTTCCGGAACTAGCTTTAGATACCCTTATTCGGGACACAAGTGTGCATTTTTAGATACATGATAAGGGCGCATGATTATTGAACTTTAGATCCCGTCCACTGTGAAAGTGTGGTAAAAAATAAGAATAAGATGTCAGTCACTGACAAAGTGTGGCCGTAGAGCAAGACTGTGAAATTTTATAAGATTATCGTACTATTTTTCAATAAAGGACTTTTTGAAAATATAAAACTGTGGGTTGAATCTTTTTCTGGAATTGTTTTCAAGACTTATATTATTTTTGTAGAAAAATTATTTTATTAAAACACTCACTGATTTTTGAGAATATTTGTAAGTCAATTCTTACTTGTTGGGCTGTGTAACTCATTACTTACAATTTCCAGGTTCGGTGTAAGAGGAAGATGAAGTGCACTGGATTTCGAGGATATTAGATGTTGAGTAGATTAGTTGTTGTCTTGTCATTGTTAGCTGCGCTTTTGTAATAGTTATCTTTGTAATAGAGTTTCGTATTAATATATTTTATTGTATTTTAGATTTGCTCAGAGTAATAGTCCGAAAAAGGGTGGGTCGTTACATATTTGATATAAGATTTTAATTTTATGTGTTTTAGTTTCACGTAAATACTCCTATAATCTATCACAACAACCCTACCACATAACCATGACGACTACATTAACCCCTTTACTTCAATTATATATAGGTATATAATAGGTTGATTATTGTGCAAATTAATATTAAAAAAACTTAATTCTATATAAAAAATTTGTATTTATCTATAATCTATAATATAATAAAAGTTGCATAAATTGATGTATTAAATTAAATAATAATGAAATAAGAGATGAGCTCTGCAACAAACTTAAGGTTGATTTGGCATTATTGTTTAAAATTGTTGTGTTGTGAGAAAAAAATTTAGTAAAAAAATGTTCTTAGAAAATTTGATAACTGTTTGGTAAAATTTTTGTAATCGACATATTTTGATATATAATATTAAAAAAATATTTCTGAGAAGATTTGATAATTAAATTTGTAGTTATTTTTTGTAAAAGCTAAAAAATAGCTTTTTACAAAAAATATAGGCGGGCATACTTTCTCTAACATTACATTTTAGACTAAAATCACTTTTTCAGACGACAACTTCTTAATTTTACCAAATATTTTTTTGTAACTATTTTTCAATTGATATATTGTTGTCTATACTCTACAAGAGTAATATCGAACGTGGTCTTAATGAACTCGAGTACTCGATATCATCATTTTTCACTTTTTTCAGGTCTACTAAGTAGTTTCTCATGCACTCTTTCCAGATCAGCACCAGCCTTTTCTTTACTCGATTATCTTCATATTTCATTCTTATATGTCTTGTTATGGTTAATTTAGCTTTCGTCTTTCTCACCACTTCATTATATTTCAGATTTGAAAGTTGAAATCCCAAATGGTCATCACTATAAGCAGCATCGTCGGTAAATTCATTCACATTTTCAAATTTTATATTTTCACCAGTTCCGGGAATTGTATTTGCATAGCTAGGCAAATAGCTACTTTATTTTAACTTACACAATTGAATAATAAATATGTATTGTATAAATATTTGTTGATTAGGTAACCTTTGTGTTAGGAATGAGTGCCTAGAAATATGTCAATGGAGGGTGAATGTTTTCAAACTTTTCTGGATTTTACTTCCTTGCTTAGATTTCATGTTAATGTGTTTATATATGGACAATCGGTTGCAAACTATTGTAGCTATGTGTGCTTACAAAATAAGATAGTAAAATGAAGAATACACAACTAAACTTTAACATAATATTATTTAGACCTTTGTTTGCTACAATTTAAAAATCAAAGTGATTTTCAGCCTTTTCTTCTTGATAGAGATACAAGGTATGCTTAGAATGAATGACAACTTCCTAGTGGAGTCATATGCATGCATGATATATAAACATGTCTTGGCATATACTCTACTGCAACCTATAACTAAAATAGTAAACAATACAAAATATCTTTCATTTCTAATTCATTCTTATTCTAGCTAACATTTCATAAGATGACAGACTTATAATTCTGTTTCTCTTTTATTTGTTCTGATTCCTTTTTTTCTCTTCAAGATTTCATATTATAAACTTGATGTACACTTGTACCATTTTATAGCACCCTTGTACTTTATTATATTTAAAATTCAATTTATAAAATTAATAAATCAATTCACAAAATAGCATATCTATTACATATAATAAAATACATTTTTAAAATTTTTATTAGTAAGAGTCAAAACTCAATTACATCTATAATGCATTTGAGGAGGAGGAGGGAGTTCGAAACACCAGCTAGATGACCGACCTGTAACTTAAGTCTGTATCTATAACTCCAATATTAAGGAAAGTTAACTTTTAGGGTTACCTGAAAAATATTTACAATTTATATGAGTTGTAAATCAATGACATTATATTATCATAGATTATACTCCAACAGGTCTAACATTTATATAAGAGCAATCACGTACTTGCGCCATGTACATGTATGCATATGCCTTTGTGCTATATTTTCTTTATAATGATTAGTCATATCTTGTATCATCCCGGGATTTCAAATATAAGCATCAAGGGCTCTTCCAAGTAGCAAGTCACATGAATATAATCAATATACATTCAGCACAAATATAATCAGTATACAACCAACACATTTATAACCAGTATACATCCAATAATTATATAATTAGTATATTGCTAGCACGTAATTCATACATTCAGATAATCATAAAATTTATCTAGAATTTTTTTACCAAAATAATATAATTAAGTATATAATTATATAACATGTAATTTAGAAAAATCTCGTTTTTATACTCACTTAAATGAATTTAGCAGTTAACTTTACTCGAGTTATTTACATAAACGCACTTATCACCAATGTTTAATGTCAAACTAAATACTTCTTTCACTGAATTCCTCTCACCTTACTATTTTTTCTTCCCCTTAAGCCTCATTTTCCCTTTTTTTAGTGTTTCTCTTGTATTCTTTTATGTCTTCCTAAGTTTTACAGTAAGTCCCTATATAAGGTGGGATGNCTTAAGCCTCATTTTCCCTTTTTTTAGTGTTTCTCTTGTATTCTTCTATGTCTTCCTAAGTTTTACAGTAAGTCCCTATATAAGGTGGGATGTACTAGTTTTGATACGTCTAGGAGAAAAATTAGAAACATAGCTTATAGACTCGTACGTGTCAATTTTTAATGAAATAAATTAGATTAGACATGTCAATAGATCAGAAATCAAATTTGATATGAATCTAAAGAAATGGATATAGATCCTTAAAAAATTTAATCTGCCTAATGAACCATTCCGTTAGCGGCCTAATTCGATAAATAATGGTTATGGATTTAGTATGATTTGATTTGTTAACGACTTGATTCGATTATATATATATATGATTTAAGTTATATGGAGACCACCGTTTTATTAGAGACGTTGGAAACCATATATATACTGCTTGCAGAACATTACAAAATTTATTGTTCTGCAAAATATGTTCGGCAAACAGTACATATATAATCTCCGACATCTCCAACAAAATTACGGTCTCCATATAACTATTATATATATATATATATATATATATATATATATATATATATATATATATATACTTAATATATTGTTATTTATCCCTCAAACAGTGACAATATATTTGTAGAGGGGGGTTGAATACAAATACAAAATTTTTAGGTTTACTTGTTAAAAAGGCTTTGTATTTGATCTTCAATTTGATCTAAGTGTTTGAATAGTATTATGAATATTAGACTTGATATGAAAAGCTGAATATGAGAAAATGAAACTTGAACAAAGATATAAAAAATTATTGGTGGGTTGTTTGATCCACCAGTGAATTGATTGCTCAAATTATCTAGGTTTGAAACCTAGCTGCTTTTAGAAAGTTAGAATTGAATCAATTATTCTTACAAGTGCTTTTAACCTAGAACAGTTGATTCTATGAAATATCCTAACTCAGCTAATTCTTACAATGCTACCACTCTTATTTATATATTACTAGAGTGTTTACAATATCGAGAATAGAACAAAACAAAAGTATCTATTCTAGGAATGTTACTAAACTATCTTTCCTAATTGTCTTTAACCATTTTGGGTAAGTTCTTCAATCCAGAAAAGATAGCTTCAATTTGAGTCTTCACAGTCAATGTAAATTGTCTTCCATAGCTGTACTTTTGTCTGAAGATTCCTGACATTTTGACCTTTGTGCATTTCCTATCAATGGATAATTTGTTGTTAAGTATATCAATTGATTCTTCCTTGCATCCTTCAACTAATGTTGTTTGTTCGATTGATCTTGATATCCATCAATTGATAAAAGTAAATGACTTATCGATTGATAGATGTTATCAATCGATGGGTCTTCACGTCAATTGATGGACTTCAATCTTTGACTTGGCTTGTTATCAATTGATCCTTCATCCATTGATTCTTCAATATCAATTGATCATCCTTCACTTGTATATTTTTCATGTCTTCAATATATTCACAATTTGAACAGTCTAAAATGTACATCAATTGATGAACTATATCAATCGACTCCAGTATCAATTAATGAGTGAAAACTATCAATTGATATAGCCTTACAGATTGGAAATGACTAAGTACAACTATGCTACATTCCATTTTATCAGTTGATTACTATAGACACAAACTGATAAAAGTTTTCCTAATCAATTGATATTTATAAACTCATATCAATTGATCAGTTATAATAAATCAAATTTCTATGATACTAAGGTTGAGTTTATCATCAAGACTACATTGATTCTTAACAATCTCCCCCTATTTATGTTTGTGAGATTAACAGGCATAAATCTACTTGATGATAACAAAACCCACAAGTTACAATATTATTCAAATAGAATCATGAAATACAATATTATCAGGAACCACTATTGCATTATGTTCAACTGACTAAAAATGAATTCCAGCTTCGATAGATACAATAACAATGAATTTGTTAATATTCTATACTTGAGAGAAAATCTAGCTTAGTTGCATTTCTGAAAGTTCTTGTGAGATATGTGTATTTATACTGAAACACATATCTCGTTTACATGTGCACTTTTCCTTGGTTCGAGAATAAAGCTTGAAATAGAAACTGTGCTTTTCTCGTTCAACCTTATCTTCATTCCATTTATAGATAAATCAGTTCTGAGATATGCAGAAATATTTGACTCCTTAAGCACGGTTCATCTTTTGTTTGTCTTCTCCCAAGTTGTAGTAGTAGACTTGACAAACTAGATAGACTTGTCCAAATCATTTCTTGTGTTTTCACTATCTTAGTCTGCTATCTAGAACAGACTGTCAGCTATCTGGAACAGACTGTCAGCTTCACTAAAAGTGTATTGTCAACTTCTAGCTTCTTTATGGTGCCAGTATCTTTGGCTCCGCATACTTTGTTGTCAAGCCTTGATAGTTAATTGAAACATACTATCTCCAAAGATGTTATCAACTATCCCCGTCAATGTTTCTGTCAGTTAAACTTGATGTCTTCAAATCTTCATTCTCCGCCAAGTTTACTGTTGAAGGAATAGTTGATGTCACATGTTCATTTGTTCTATCACTTGAATATGTTGTCATAGGCTTGAGTGTTGAATGTTATTGTCGTGGGTTTGAACCATGTTGTGCATGAACACTTTGTGAATTTCTACTTCATGGATCAAGTTATTACATTTGTATAAGACATTAACTATTAAAATTACTGTCACATATTTTATTTTGTTAAACATACTGTTTCAAGTGACTATCTAAACATACTGTCAATATACATATGACAGTACATTTTACTTAGCTTATTATAAATTAAGACTAAGTAACATTAGTTGATTACACTGTTAACATCACAATCCCTAACAATCTCCCCCAATTTGTTTTTATGTAAAATAAAGAAAAATTCAAAGTAAGTTACAGATGCTAACTCAACTAACATAACTGGAGTGTTTGTACAGAGAAATATGCATAAATTACATGTACAATTTTTCTCAAACTACTAGCTCCTCTAGACTGAGCAAATCTTCAATTTTAGTTTGAGCTTCCATCCTTATCTCTTCTTAGGAGTCGTCATTTTAAGTAGATCCTCAAGAGCTTTCAAGGCCTTCTTTTCATCATCAGATTTGGCATAACCAGAGACACAATCAAGAGCTAACTTCACAAACTTGTAGGATAGATATCTCAAATCTTTATAAGTGTAGTAGTTCTCCACAGAACCTTTGGAAATGCACAGATACTTAATTCTAAATTCATCTGCAATGAATCTATCCTTTAAAGATGAGAAAATTTACTTCACCATCATCTTGTCTATTTCAGCATCCTCATGAGATCTAGACTTAATGATTTCTCCAACCAGAGTACTCAGGTTTCTTTCAGATTCTAGAAAAGATCTTGTGGTGAGTCTGTAGATTCTTCTTAGATTTTCAGTGTTAAGGGTCTTCACTTCAATGTTGTCAATGATGATCCTTAAAGGATTAGATAAGACATGAGACACATAATTAGGCTTTCTTGAGAATTGGTCATTCAGCTTTGCACATTTCAAATCAATTTCTGAATCTTTAATTTGCTTGTTGATTTTTTTTTATCTCCTTCTCAGTAGCTTTAACATCAGCATCAAACTTCCTCTTCTTCTCCCTGACTTCCTTTTTCTTAAAATCACATATCTCCAAGGCTTTATTTTTAAGATCAAATATTTTAAAGTTGGTGAGATTGAACAATTGTCTATTGATGAGTCCTGTGATTTAAGGCTCCTTCTCAAACAATGTCTTCAGATGTTCAAAGGTGATCTTTTCAGCTGATCCACATGTATTGTAGATTATAATTCTCTTTGGATTTTTTAGAAGACTTTGTTGAGTCCTTTCATAATCCACCTTCTTCTCATATTCCTGCTTCTTTTTTGTCTTGATAAATCTTTGGATTGTAGGAATGAGTATTGTTCCTCAGGATAAGAATACTTAGATAATTGATCCTCCAATTTGATTAGCAAGTCATAATTTTTATCCTGTAAGGAATCCATACACTAGAATTCTTTGTTTCCTTCTTCATTTTCAAACATTAGTCCATCAGAGTAGATGACTGGCTCAGGTTCTTCAGCTTTAACATCATCTAGAGGATGTGGCTTGAAAGAGTCCATTAATCCTAGAAATTTTCTGATTAGCAATCCTCTGAACACCTGAGTCTTGATATTTGTTCCTCTTATGAATAACAACATTCTTCTCACCATAAAGTAGTCAGCCTCCTTCATTTCATACCCCCATTTCTTCAATTTGACCATTCGAGTAGAGAATGTTTACCTTGCTTAGAGTGTTGTACTCAGACCACTCAATAGTAACTTTAACAATTAAGTCTGCTTTCGTTTCTTTTAAGTTGTTGATTATTGGTCTCCTGACATCCAGACATTCTTCTTTAACTCTCTCGGTAAGCAGGTTCCATTTTCAGACGTGCTTTGCTAGCCATGGACTTGGTTAATCTAGTTCTGAAGGCTTCATCTCTAATTGATCTATTTGCATTTGCCTTTACCTTCATCCTTTTGACAGTACCTTCCCCCTTATTACTCCTGACAACATCTTTGGAAGTTGTTGTCACATTGGTCATGATAGTAGGTTTAAGCTCCTTGACAGTATATTCTAGTTCTGTGACAGTACCTTCCACCTTATCACTCCTGACAGCATCTTACATGACAGCATCTTTCTTGTCAGCTTCAAAATAAAGAACCATATGCTTCATTACTCTTCCTTCAACCCCATCTGTGTACTTCTTATCATCTTCACCATCTTCATCTACCTTATTTCCAGCTCTTGAAGTTTCTTCACCATTGTTGTTGTTTTGGCTTGAGCTACCTGCACCTCCATCAGGCTTTCCATCATCATTATCATCATTGTTGTCTCTTCCTTGATCTTTCTTTTCTGACTTCTTAGATTCTTTTCTTCAAGTCTCCTTATCTCCTCTTCCAATACCCTCAAGACTTCACTTCTTTCTTCATTTATTGGAAGTTGCTTAAAATAATTAAGAGTTTCTTTTACAGATCTTAGTCTACACAAGCTTACCTTTTCAAGGTTCATAGTTATGTACTTGCCATCTATAGAGCTGCTGAATTTTATGCACAGAGGGTTGTGAGTTACTTCAAGTAATTTTTCAACTACCATTCTCTGCAAAATTCTTTTCAAATCCTCATTCAACCAAGACTTGTCTGTTTTGATGGCTTTAATTACAACAATATCCCATCTACTCAGATATCCCAAACTGATATACCAAACTGATATACCAGCTAAAACCACCCTCAGTTCTGACAGAGATCACCCGCTTATTGCTCTTAAACACCGTCACAGCATCTCCCACTTCTGATTGTCTCATTGCATTAAAAAATTTCTTGGGGTCCCCGTTAGATGATATTCTCATATCATTGATTCTTTTATTGAAACTGGCATCTTAGAGTACCTTACTGTTTTCATTCTCATCCACCATAAGCAAGGAAGCTTGTTCATCGTCAAAATCCTCTCTTTCTTCAACTATTAAGTCATCATTATTAACAGAGAAGAGTTTATCCTTGCATTTGCCAGCTACATGAACTACAGAGGTCTTCACAACTCCCTCCTTAATCACAATACCTTTCTCATTAGGCCTCTCCACAAATTTCTTTTCCTTATTACCTGTAAGCTTTTCAGCCATCTTAGTAGCCACCTTGGACAACAATGCCAATTGACTCTCCCTTGAGATGCAGCTTGTGTCTCCTTATCATCAGCTTTATCACTCCTTTCAACAAACACTTTAACTTCTTGACTTTTCTCCCCCTTGATTGAGGTAACAACTGCAAGGATTGAAAATTTAGCATTGAATTCTTGAAGTTTATCAAACACATCCTTGAACCTATCTTTCATGATCTTCTCCAGACTTGTCATCTTATTGAACAGCTTGACCTGATTTCTCCCAACTGTATCCAGGTTCTTGGAGAGTTTAGAGACTTTATGAGAAATGAATTTCAACCTTTCAGCAGCTTGTTTGGATGATTTTGGGGCTGTGGGGGTTCTCACACTCTCTTGTTTTTTCTGGATGATCTCATCATCCCTCACATACTCACTCTCAAGGCCTAATGCCTTAGATGATGTGGTGCCCTCTTTTAATTTTTCTTAGCCATGCTCAAGGCCATCTCCTTTTGCTACGTTCTTTCC
Source organism: Oenanthe javanica (assembly GCA_008931105.1). Taxonomy (NCBI): domain Eukaryota; kingdom Viridiplantae; phylum Streptophyta; class Magnoliopsida; order Apiales; family Apiaceae; genus Oenanthe; species Oenanthe javanica. The sequence goes on along the minus strand of QRFB01001892.1, from coordinate 19,923 downwards.
CTGCCTCTCTAATTTTTTTGACTCACATCTCTTTTTTTTTCCCTCACTCAACTAGGTGCAAGGTGCTGAGTAGGTACACCTTGCATAGTGGATTTAGAATGTACCTTTAGGAGTGTGGAGATGGGAAGAGTGTCATCCATCTGCGAGGTGATGTCTTGATTTTGATTGTTGACAGCATCTTGAGCATCTAAGTTACTGTTAGGAGGAGTGAAAACAACTTTGTCCTTAACAGCTACAGAGGCTGTGACAGTAATGTCTTCTACCCTTTGAGTAAAAGGTTCTTGTGGATTACTAATTGAAGGTTCATCCATACTTTAAAAAAGAGAATCTACATGGGGCTGCTCCATTGTATCAAAATGTGTAGCATTAAAGTTGAATGAGCCGTGTTCCACATCCTCTGACCTAACATTGTGAATTTCTTTAAGTGTAGGTTCATGTTGAGTGTGTTCAACATATTGTGCAGACTCTTTACAGGGTGTCATGGGAGACTGACCAAGTTCAATAGATGCCTCCTATTGAGAGGAGACACCTAGAAAAGAGCTATTTTCCCTATTAAGATCTAGGCCCTTTTGAGAGAACACAATCTATCTTACAGAGGTTGGTACCCTTGCCTTTTTTCTCCTAGGCTCACCAGGGCCTTCTATGGGTTTTGTGGTCTGACTACCACCCTTATTTACTGCATCTAGTGCAGTTTCACCACCTACCTGTGGAACAGTTTCTAGCCTAGCAGTATTTGTTCTCTTCCTTTTAGAAACCTGATCTTTTTAAGAGGATTCAAGCTCTTGGCTAACTGATTTGGAGACTCTAGAGGCTCTAACACCTTGAAATGGTTTGGAGTGTCGGTTAGGAATGGTGAGATCAAAACCAATCTCATCACTCAAAGAAAAAACATTAAAATCACCAACTATAGACATGTTAGGTAACTTTATTGTGGAGTGCGTGTGATCTGTGATAAACAATCCTATCTCTGAATTTAGAGGTTTACTAGTTAAAAATAGAGTGGGTGTTTTTCTTCAAGGTGGAGGACTCCATGCATTGTATATCATCAAGAGTAATTATGTATACTACAGAGTTAATAATAAGCATAAAGAATTTGGGATAGTAGATTATCGGCTTTCTGCTATCCTTCTTGCCAAACACCAGTTTGAATAGAGGCATCAGGATTTTGCCCAAGTCAATTATGTAGTTATGCACCATAGAATGCACAATCTTCATGATGTAGGCTGGGACCTCATTCCAGCCACTAAACTTGTTTGACATAGCTCGAGTGACAGCATCCAAAATCATGGTTCACTCATTCACTAGGTACTTTCTATCCATTCCACTAGATGGATACCAGTCATTAGTGTCTGGACTTGTCATGGGTCTTATGTACCCAACCATTTTAAAGAGGTTTGTAAGTTAAGAGTGACTTACAGGCTCCTGAAAAAGTGAGACTTCTCCAGCTTCTATGTGGAGAGCAGCATTGATGTGTAATGAGTTGATGGTGTAAGAGGAGTTGTTGATTTGGAAAGTGATATTGCTTGCATCATGCTCCCCCTCACAAGTTATAGAGGCCCACAACTGTGATAACCTTGGTATTTCCAACATATGACTTTATTTTAGTGCATACGAGAGGTATGAGTTGTTCATGAAGCCAACAAAAGGTTTGAAGGCTTCACCAGCTTCTCCCACAGAAGCCATGGTGGTGAAGTTGGTTTGGGCAAGAGAACAAATGATTTGCGTTCCAGACATGGTTATAGATTAGAAAGGTTAAAAAAGTTAAAGAGAAAGAAGACGAAGTTGCAGAGAGAGAATTAGAGGTTTTAGAGCGTTTGAGAGTAAAAGAGTTTTAAAAGTAGTAAAAAGTGTGAGTGAATTTACTGTTTGTGTTTATATGAAATGAAAAAGAAACTATCAAGGAAGAATTTCAATTGATTGAATTGACAGTTGTATGCAAGATCAATTCCCTTTTGACAGTAACTCCTGCGTTAGAAATCACAAACACTCTTGACAGTAACATTAGCGGTTAGAGAATAAATAAATAAATAAATAAATAACAAACCCTAATTTAACTGTTGACAGTATGTTGGGGGTGTTTGTCCCCCATTAAATTATCAAAATAAGCCCTTATTTTTGAAAAAAATGTAGGGTAAAATGTACTTTTTTATATAAGTAAAATTTTATTTTTCAAAAATAAGTTTTGTTCTTAGTTTATTTTCCATAAATAAGTACTTATTTTCAGAAAAAAGTAGGTAAATGTGTACTTTTTTCAAAAATAAGCACTTATTTTTTAGAAATAAGTTTAGCCAAACGGGCCTGTTATGCGGGGATTTAATAAACTATACTGTCAATAAATATTGACAGTAAATTTCAGTCCCGCATACTATTTTGTTAATACTCCTCAACTGACCGACACTAACTTATCACTATGTGACAGTATAGACAAAATATACTGTCAAGACACTTGACAATACTATTTTATTAATACTATATGAACTAAGTTACTAAAAATAAATTAGTTAACCTCTCAGTGAAATTTCATCATGAGTATCCACTGTGATAGAAATCAAAACACCTTAACATACCATTAATTCACAGTGAATTTCAGTTAACTAAAATTTTGATCACTAAATCAACTTGCAACATAATTACATTAACATGGTAAATTTAGCATATCCAATTCACTCACTAGCTTGTTGAATATCTTTTCATCCAATGGTTTGGTGAAAATGTCTGCAAGTTACTTCTCAGTGGTTACATATACTAGCTTGATTGTGTCTTGCTCCACATGCTCTCTAATGAAATGATGTCTGATGTCAATATGATTAGTCTTGGAGTGTTGAACAGGATTTTCAGAAATGGCTATTGCACTTGTGTTGTCACAAAAGATGGAAATTCCTTGTAATGTTAAGTCGTAGTCCAATAGTTGATTCTTCATCCAAAGTAACTGAGCACAGCAACTACCACCTGCAATATATTCAGCCTCTGCAATTGAATTTGACACAGAATGTTGTTTCTTACTAAACAATGAAACCAATCTCTCCCAAAAACTGAAGCTCCCTGTTGTACTTTTTCTGTCTATTTTACAACCAGCATAGCTGAGTCTGAATAGCCAACCAAGTCAAAACTAGATTCTTTAGGATACCAAAGGCCTAAATCTTGAGTTCCTTTCAAGTATCTAAAGATTCTCTTAACTGTCATCAAATGTGACTCTTTTGGATCAGACTGAAACCTTGAACACACACCTGTAGCAAACATGATGTCAGACCTGCTAACTGTTAGATAGAAGAGAGAACCAATCATTCATCTATATATCTTGTTGTCCATCTTCTTTCCTTTAGGGTCCTTGTCAAGTTGAGTTGTTGTTGAGATATGAGTCTTTGCAGGTGATGAGTCTTCCATGTAAAATCTCTTTAAAAGATCCTTGACATACTTGGTTTGGAAAATAAATATTTCATCTTCCTTTTGATAGACTTGAAGTCCAAGAAAGAATACTAATTCACCCATTATACTCATCTCATATTTGTTCTGCATGAACTCAGAGAATTTCTTGCACAGTTCTTCATTTGTTGAGCCAAAGATAATGTCATCTACATAGATTTGGACTAGAATGATATCATTTCCATACTTTTGTAGAAAAGAGTCTTATCCACAATCTCTCTTGTGAAGTTATTCTCAAGGAAAAACTTGGAAAGGGTGTCATACCAGGCCCTTGGTGCTTGCTTTAAGCCATACAGTGCTTTGAGAAGTCTGTAAACAAAGCTTTGCATTTTTGGATCTTCAAAGCCTATGGGCTATTCAACATAAACTTCTTCTTCTAGTTCTCCATTTAGGAAATCACTTTTAACATCCATTGGAAATACTTTGAAGTTCTTAAATGCAACAAAAGCCAAGAAAATTCTTCTGGCTTCAAGTCTAGCAACAGGTGCAAATGTTTCATCATAATCAATTCCTTCCTGTTGACAATAACCTTTTGCTACTAGCCTTGCTTTGTTTCTGGTGACAATTCTACTGTCATCCATCTTGTGTCTGTAGACCCATTTGGTACCAATTACAGACTTGTTCTTTGGTTTAGGTACCAATTCCCATACACAGCTTCTCTCAAACTGGTTGAGTTCATCTTTGGTGGGTTCTAGAAGTATCGTAGAAGCGGGGTTGAATGCGATACTCACAATAATTTAAAATTCTTTTCAGAATTTGCGGAAATAAATTATTGCTTTTGTTGAGGGTTTGAGTCCTTGTAGTGTTTGGGAGGCTGACTTACTAGTTTTCTATTTTCATGATAAAATATTTAAGATCTAGAAAATTAGCAAGTAAGTAAATAAGATTCAAGTTAAATACGTATATTAAACTTGAAAGGGTGTAACAGTATTCGGTAGAATATTCCTTAATTCCTAGAACAGATTTGACATGAATTGTTCTACTCAAGGAATTAAATTCAAACCAGCACAGAAAGTCTGTGAATATGACGCTCAGACAAATTGCTGAATTTGAAAGTTTTTCTACTTCTGAAATATGAAGTGCTCACCTCATATTTATAGAGGATTCAAAGTTGATATGACTTTCTTAGATCAGGACATTTTTCAGACTTTATTTAAGCTATATGACCTTTGAAAAACACTTGTATGACTTTTTAAAATGCTCGGTATGACTTTTTTCGGCTTGGTATGACCTTTTGAAAAGTCAGTATGACTTTTCAATTTGTTCGGTATGACATTTCCAAATAGCAGCTCGGTATGACTTTTATTTAATAAAAGTCGATATGACTTTTATTAAAAAATTCGGTATGACCTTTTGATTTGCTCGGTTTGACTTTTCTTAAATCAATTCGGTATGACCTTTCATTTAGCTTCAGTATGACTTTTCCAGAGCAGTTCGGTATGACTTTTGCAAACAAGATCTCGGTATGACTTTTCTATTTAAGTCAGTATGACTTTTTTCAGAATCTTGGTATGACTTTTTGGAATAATCTTGTATGACTTTTTTTATTCAGCATTCGGTATGACTTTTTTATGTTAAATTCGGTATGACTTTTAATAAAGTCTTAAAGACTTATTAAAAATCATACCAAGTCATATCTTTTTATAATAAATTAATTCTACTTAATTTAATTAATTAATTTATAAATTAAATTAAATTCATCTTGAATTAATTTAATTAAATAAATTAAATAATTAATTAACTTTTGATAGTAGAATTAAAATACTATCTTTACTTGTATAATTTTTTTGTTAGCTCCGAAATTTTTCCGCCTTTCTTCTGTCTTCTGTCCAACCACTTGAACTTTTTGATGATGAATCTTCACTGACATTGTTGACACCCTGTGTACTGGTCTGGTTCACGGATGACTAACTATAATGTTGATTCTAATTTCTGTTGTAGTGGTCTTTATGTCTCGTCTTGTCCTGTCTTGGCTTCTTTTTGTTTTTCTTCTATATTCTTCTTTTGCAATTTTTCTGTAATAGGCACTTAAAATATTCTATATCTTCTGAACTCCTTGAGATACTACTCTTTTTATTTTACACTAATGCTTGATCATATAAATGAACTTTTTTCAGTGTTGAATAGCAGTCTTGTCAAACTTCTTCTGATTTTCTGATTCTTCATGTCTAATTGACATTCTTCGTCTTGATTCCTTATTCAATACTTATTATTCACTTTAGTTTCTTATTTGAGTTGAGTTGTCATCTACTTATTACAAATAGGACTAGTCATATGACTTTCAATTTCTCCCTATTTGTTGTTAAACATTTAACACACAAATTTCTAGAGGATGACTCAACTAACAAATAAGAAAATAGATAAAACTTTAACCTATATAAATAATAAAGTGTTTTCTGGATCATATAATACATTTCCCGATTTCAATCATGATAGATAAATATAAGAAAAATGTTCCTCTAGACTGAACATATTTAACGCAGTTCTATCTTGACTTATCTACAATTACCAGCTTCAGAAGTATCAATTTCACCTTCTTATAGAGTTGAACTTTTGTGACCGAGTGTCATTGGTACATCTTCAGTGGCTGGTTTCTCTGGTTCAGATTCTGCATTTTAAGATTTCTTGAGTGAACTAGAAATGAAAGATGAAAGAAAAATCTTCAAGTTAAATTATTTTCACTTCTGAGACTCATCACTACCCCCCTAGGATGACAAGAATGAAGTCTTGTTCTTTTATTACTGTTTCTCCTGTATTTCTCCAACTTCTGTCTTCACTTCTCACCCAAAGTGAATTCATTCTCCCCTTACGTGAATTATTCAACCATTTTAATAGAAGTAACAACAGACATGGCATACATACAACATTAAACCATTGCAGATATAAAAAATGCAAACTATGACATGTTATGCATTTTAGAAAATCCGGTTAATCCTATATACAAGAATTTTCTAAAATCAAATGGAATAGAAGAAC
>QRFB01001891.1:0-60630 GCA_008931105.1 Oenanthe javanica | reverse complement strand
TTTCATGCAGTTGATTTATAATTTCTCCAAATGGAAGTTGAAGATTATGCAAGTTCATCAGGGGGAACGAGTGACTCTGAGCTTTTCATGCAAGACAGCAAGGATGAAGAAGTTTGCGATTTTTCTGGGGAATTGTCAAAGTTGCAATTCAGGTGTGAATTATGAATTATAAGCGAGATAACAAGTTCTCTCCATGTTTTCTGTTCAGTAATGAGTTATGTTGTGGTTGTTAGGAGGGAAACCTCTACATCTACAGCTTGTTGGAGGGATGAGTTGGGAATGGCTGAAATAGTTTCTAATAAAGGCCGCCTCTGGAGAAGTACTGGGATAGTGCGATATGGAAAGATTTACTACTCGATTGAAGAGACTTTGTATGTGCTATTATATATTACTATATCTATATAAACTCCCTGAATATATATTCTTGTCATGTATTGGTGTTCGCTATACGTTATTTGAGTGCTGTTTCCGTATGTGCAACTTTTGATGATTCAAGCAACTTGAAATTTTCCATCTTCGGTGATTTCATATAAACCCTTAATAGAACACCACATGCGTTAGTATAATATGTGAAAATTCAGAAATAATATAGGTAGAAGTTCATGCATGTAATATATATCTTTAAAGGTTTGCAATTTCTTTTCTTGAAGGTTTATGGCTGAAGTAGGGGCATTACATGTACTGCGAGATGATCTATATCTTTCACTAGAAGAAATATATAAGATGGTTTCACAAGGAAAATTTGGATGTTGCTGGGAGTCCTTTGAGGTTTACAGGCACTTAAAATCTTTGGGTTACATTGTCGGTCGGCATGGTGTTCCATGGACCCTGAGGGGTTTCATTAAGAATGAATCTAAATTGATTGAAGCCACAGAAGGAATTAACGTAAAGAGATGTGAAGACAACAGTACTGTCATTGAAATGTTTAAAGGTATGCAAATTGATGAGGTGAAACCAGTCTTTGATGTCTATCCTCCTAACAGCAATTTCAAAAAATCTTCTCCTGGCAATCCAAGTTTTGTGCTCTGTTTCACCAGGTAAGGAAAAAGCTACGATATAGTAGTGTCTTATTTGTTTCTTTCTTCTTTTACTTGTTAAATGTTGTTGATGATTGAAATCTTCAACTCTTTACATTTCTGTTATGGTTAATTGTAAGTTTCTCATATTTCTTTATTTCATTTAAACGAATATAACACACTTCTAATTCTTCCTAGAGGGATAAAAGTTTTTGGGCAGCTGACATTAGGAAATCAACGACTGACTGATCTATTGTCACAAATAAACAAGTACTTAATTATCTAATAATNGCTACTTCCTTGATTTGCTCAATTGTAGGACAAAATAGTTTGCAATTAGTCAAAGCTGTAAACAATCTTGATTATGTGAATNTTTTTCAGTCTATTGAGCATTTGCACCAAATTAGGAGTTTGTCAACTGGACGACTGAATTTCAAGAGTGGTAACTAGATGCAAGAGAACGGACAGAAAGAGAGAGATATACAGGAACATAAAACTAGGGAGTGGAAATAAAATTAATACCTGATTCTTTGGTTTTTAAGTTTCTTGCCACCGAAAGGTTGTTAATATATTAGCATTTCCGGGGTTGTGAAAAAATGCTTGCGTGCACTTCACGAGTCGGCGTGAGATCTGCATGTAAAAAACAGTTTTTTTTCTTTTTTGCAAGTTTTGAACCGGCAATAGAGGGCACTAAAAAAATCACAAACAACAACAATAATATATGTTTGAGTTGCTCTGCTGAAACACGACATTATCAAGTATAAAATTCAATAATTTATAAATATTTCACACTTTCTATTTTGAAGTGGATGACAAATATGCAAAATAGATATATCACTCCTATCTCTAAGCAAAGTTTATCTTAATTAGCAAAAAGTAGTATTGATGTTTATATTTACTTCTACAAGAATAAACATATTGAACTCATTAGGGTGTTTTAGATGATTAAGTTATGCATTTGATTCAATTCACATAAGGTTTTTAGTTTGTGAATGGTTTTTATTATACATAACATCAAATATGCATCTTATTTGTCATATATGCCATATCTATGTATCCTTGCACTACGCAACCTCCCCTCCCTCACCCATATCCTTGTTCTTAGTCTACGTGTCTTTGAGATACATTATTCAATTATCGTTGTTCCCATTGTCACGTATTTATGATTGATTATAAGCAGTGAGTCTGATACTGAAAATTTCCTTTTAAACTTATGCAGTACCCTGCCACCATCCAAACAAGAGATAAGCAACCTTGAAAGACGGTGCAATGGCATTCCTATAAAGTTTTGCAATATTGAGCATGGACGTGTCAGTTTCTTTTCGTTCAACATGGTGGAGCTTCCGCTACTTCCTTGATTTGCTCAATTGTAGGACAAAATAGTTTGCAATTAGTCAAAGCTGTAAACAATCTTGATTATGTGAATTAGACCTTTGGTTCTGCTATATATGCAGTGAGCAGTGAGTAACATGCTAGTTATGTTGGGCTTGTATATTTGTGATGTTGAAAAGTGAAAACATCATTTATTACTAAATGGTAACAAAAAGAAAGAAGCCTATTTTTCTAGAAAAATGATTAAAATGTCTCATAATATGATTCTTTTTACGCATAATAATAAGGCATAGAAAAGTGATTAAAATGTCTCGATTCTTTTTGTGGATGCAAATAAGAGGTCATTAAAAGATGTTTTTCACTTTGCAGTTTATTTTCTTGACACAAAAAGCAAAAAAAAAGAAGTTGAATTCTTAATCAAATTATTGTTCAAGTATTTTGAACACATAACGGGTCCATAGCTCAGTGGTAGAGCAATTGACTGCAGATCAATAGGTCACCGGTTCGAACCCGGTTGGGCCCTTGTTTTTTCCCCTCAGCTTTTCAAAGAGACCTTTTTTTTTTGACAGAAAAGAAACCTTTTCTTGATGAGAAACAATGTAGAAATATTGAATGCTTCAAGACATTTTTGTATGAAAACACTAACCTCATTTGATATTAAGACGGTGATCAATTGTTTTCACATTAACCAGTGCTTGCATGCATCCACTACCTAGAGTAAAATGTGTCTCTCTCTTGAATCTCAGACTCAATAACATAAACAAAGCTAAGCAACTTCATGCCCAACTAATCACCATCACCTTAAATTCACCTTCCAATTATGGAAAATTAATCCAACAATACTGTGCATTCTCATCTCCACAAGCTACTAATTATGCAAGCTTAATTCTCACACACTTCCACACTCATCCCAATGTGTATCTATTGAATGTATTACTTAGGTGTACTTCTCCTACATATGCTCTTCAGGTTTTTACAAACTATGTCTCAAGGCCTCGTGTTTGTTTCGATAATTTTACGTATATTTTTGCACTTAGAGCTTGTGCTAGGTCTTGTTTGTTGTGGGAAGGGAAGCAAATACATGGAAGGGTGATGAAACATGGGTTTTGTTCAGATGTTATGGTGCAAACTACTGTTGTGCATTTTTATGGGAAGAATCAGGATATTGGGTCTGCACGTAAGGTGTTTGATGCAATGTCTGTGAGAAGTAGAGGGACTTGGAATGCTATGATCGCAGGGTATTGTTCACAGAGGGAAAGGGTTGGTGGGGATGCATGTGGGGTTGCATGGAGTTTGTTTCGTGATATGTTGGGTGGTGGTTTAAAGCCAGATGGGACGACAATGGTGTCTGCTTTGTCAGCGATTTCTCAGTTGGGTGTTTTAGAGAGAGGGATTTGTGTACATGGGTATATAGAGAAAATGTTGTATGAGCCGGAAGATGATGTTTATGTTGGAACTGGACTTGTTGATATGTATTCGAAATGTGGGTGCGTTGATACTGCTATGTAGATATTCGAGAGGATGGAAGAAAGGAATGCTTTGACATGGACAGCTATGACTTCGGGGTTGGCTATTCATGGGAGAGGGAAAGAAGCACTGGAAGTCCTGGATGCAATGGAGGGTCATGGAATTGTACCCAATGCAGTGACTTTCACTAGCTTGCTATCTGCTTGTTGCTATGCGGGCCTTGTTGAAGAAGGACTTTCACTGTTTTACAGTATGGACAGGTTTGGGGTTGTGCCAACAAGACAACACTATGGCTGTATCGTTGATCTTCTTGGTCGAGCTAGGCATTTAGAAGAAGCTTATAATTTTATAGATAATATGCAGGTTGAACGAGATGCAATTCTCTGGAGAACCCTACTAAGTGCTTGCAATGTACATAGGGATTTGTTGACGGGAGAGAAAGTTAGGCAGGTTCTACTCCATATGCAAACGGAGCAGATACTCATGTCCCCGGGTGATGTAGCTGATATGAGTGAAGACTATGTAGCTTTATCTAATATGTATGCTTCAGCAGATAGGTGGGATGATGTGAAACTGGTGAGGGAAGAAATGAAATTTAAGGGGTACGGAACTAAGCCTGGTCTTAGTTCTCTACAGTGAACTGGTAACTCAATTTTGGGTTAGTTATAGCCTTGTGATGGAAGATAAATATATATTAAGAGATTCAATTTGTTTCTATACAATTAATTTTACTTCTTGTTCACTGTCGCTCATGTGCAAATGAATCTCTGGTCCCCAATCGATTTCATCGACCAGCACAAGTCTTCTACTCTGATGTTGTCTGTTTACTGAGCTGCAAACAGCTGGTGATAAATCAATAAGATGCAAATTGCAATTGATTCTAGACTAGTTCCTTTGGTATCCACCTCTGCACAGATAAATTCGGCTTGTGTTCAAATCCATCTTGATCATGAGAGTCATAGTTTCTCAGCACCAAGTCCTATCAAAGAAAGTTCAGCAATGCTTTCACATGAATTTGGTAAAGTCATGGACACGTAAAATCGTGGAAGTTGTTTAAAGTGGCTGTACAGGAGGTTGAGGGGATTATGAAAGTGGTGCTCAAGAAAGTTTTTGTCGCAATAAGACAAGGTGTTAGCGTTGTGGAGAAGAACATGTGAGTAGCTTCAAGGCGGTATTAACAAGAGGCTTGAATGATAAAGTTTCTGCACAAGAAAAAACTATGGTTAATTACCTTACTCTTGTACTTGTACACTAGTGTTTTCACGTACTAATTCATCCTTGGCCAGAACCTAGAACAAGTAATTAGATTGAGCAACTTGATGCTATGGTGAATTTACAATTAGTTGAGGGATTCATGTATTACATATTTACATTTATTTTCAGCATAATTATGTTTCTTATCAGTGATCTTAATGTACTCGAAGCAGTGTTGCGTTAATTGGATTGAGCACCTTGATGCTATGGTGAATTTACAATTAGTTGAGAGATTCATGTATTACATTTATTTTCAACATAATTATGTTTCAGATCAGTGATCTTAATGTACTCGAAGTAGTGTTGCGCAAAAAATTGTCATGTACGTGCATGTTAAAACTGCAGTTTAGCATCAAATGAGTTCTTGCATGGCTCACTAAGCTGTCAACAGTCTTAGACTGGTCACTATATGACTATATTGCTCAATTGTAGTAATAAGTTATGTTGACTGGAAATACTGAGCCATGGCTACGGGCCGTAACTATAAGGAGTCCGGATTTTACGGGTAAATATGATTGACTTTTACGGGGGTACACCCCTAGTATGCACAATTGCACATTAGTCTATGTTAAAGTGAAAACGATTTTCGTTCGGTCAACAATTATGAACTAATCGCATGTAATAGAGTGGTGTAATTAAAAACTTAAATCAAGGAATTGATACATGACCCTTGCCAGAGTGGTGGAATTAAAAACTTAAATCAAGGAAGGAATTGATACATGGTCCTGGCCTGAGTGACCCTATCATGTTAAAATAATTTCATATACACGAATACTTGATGTAAATGTGAGACCTGTCCATAACATTATTTTACTTGATAAAATATTCATGTCTAAAGTAAACAGGTTTACTTGCATGAAAGATAATCACGATTCAAGGTCCTCCCACTTAACGTGCAATGTGCAGTTGTGGACAACCCCACATTTTATGTAAATACTTGCCTGAGCTTTCAGGGAATTTGACTTTTCTTGGATTGTAATAAGTGCAGACGGCAGGAGCTGGTAAGGTGGTTGTAAAGATTTACTAATAGTATTAAAGCATTATATTTAATTGTCTGATTATAAATAAAAGCCTTCCATCCTGTAAGAGTGCAAGGATAGTTGTATTTGCAGTGGTTGTGGATTGATAACATCACTTTTCAGGATTTACCTAACATTCAAATCACATAAGATATGCATACAGACAATATTGATCGAGACAGATCCGATCCGATCCGCATTAGTTTAATACTTTTAACATTTACTTGTTATAATACAAACCTAAAATAACAGAAACACACAGGTTTTGAGATTCATTTTTCGTCCCAGAGATTCGGGCAATTAACTCTCATAATGCTCGATGATTTTCCAAGACTATTAAATCCGGCCGGCAGTAGAAAACCTTATTTATTGAAAGATGGAATATATTTTGTCCGATTACCTTGGCCTCTACTCAAGCAGCTCTCGTGTTATATAAGAGAGAAAAGATTCCAACTCTGCACGAGTAATGCCACCTTTAGCCACCGATCCCCGGAGATGAAGGCTAATTTCTTCCTTATCTGCTCTCCTTGAGGCGACACCATCAATCTCTTGACAGCATTTTCCACTGTTGACGATGTCACATGGTAATACCATAATACCAGTTTTGAGTCCCTTGGTAATTAGTAAGCTGTTTCTAGGCTGATCGCAATGCATCGGCCATGCGGCTATAGGAACCCCCATCGTCAAACTCTCCATGCAAGAATTCCATCCACAATGAGTCAAGAAACCCCCTGTAGATGAATGTGCCAAAATTTCAATCTGAGGCGCCCAGTCTCTAATAATAATTCCCTGCCCTTTCACTCGATACCCGTTGGGCAACTTAGCCCCATTTGCCCCGTCTTCTCTAGGAAGAGCTTCCTTATCCGCGACTCTTAATACCCAAATGAACTTGTTCCCACTTTTCTCTAATCCAATTGCCAGCTCTTGTACCTGTTCATCCGAAATGGAAACTGATGTACCAAAACAAACAAATATCACTGAATTTTCTGACTGTTGATCAAGCCACTTTAAGGACTCATCATGGCGTTCATTTGGTTCTTTTTTCGGAGTTACTTCCAGAAGATCGAATGGCCCGAGCGCCCATTGCTTAAATCAATGTATTTACCTTCAAGTAATCTACACCCGTCATAAAGAAACCCAGTCAAGATATCCAAGAGTTTCATGTTTCTGCCAATATGTTCCACAAACTCGGGAGGGAAAGAAGAATCAATAGGAGGGAGATCCTCTACAGTTGCATCATTAATAATGTTTGGTTTTCCATACATCTCCCAAAAAAATGTAAACGCCATGAAAGCAGAAACACCCTGGAATGAGTAGCCCTCAGCATTTGGCAATGAAACAAAATCTTGAACAGTAACGGACGAAAGAAAGTCATAAATCAGAACAAGCCTATGGGTTGTGGCAGATAGTTTTTCCAAAAGCTCAGCCACGGGCTGGCGAAGGTGCATCGCAGCATCTGCAAATGGTTGAAAGAGTCCAGAAAATTGACTGGTGCTTTCTGATGGTGGTGAGGGGTGCACCCGCGAAACGGGACTTAGCTTGGTGGATTAGATTGTCAGAGGTAGCAAAGTGAATTGGGATGATATCATTGGTGGCGGATATGGTGGTGGAGAGTTGGAGGAGTTGGTTTATATGGCCTTGTGCTGGAAATGGCACCATTACCAGTAATACTGGAATTTTGTTAGTTTGGACGCCATTGCTTTTCTTGCCTGCCATGTTGATGAGTATGTATATCTCATTAGACAAATCTATTTATAATAAAAACTGATTGAGTCAGGTAAAAATAAATTATCAAAATTGATAATTTTATATTTATGTACCCATCTGGGACATAATAGGAAATATGTATTTGATAACTTGCATAATTATTAATTTTATTATTATTTTAAAGCGATAAATTCAGTACACTAATAAAAAAAAGAATGTTTTTGCGTGTACACAGGTGAGTGTAGCAACGTAGCATACCTCATTAAAAAACATATTTAAGTACTAAAACTAGTACTTGATGAATTGATGGAGTTTTTGTGAGTGTATAAAAACTAACAGAAAAAGTTGATTACGTGTGAATAGTAACTCACTCCAGCGATTTAATTCATGAATTGATGGATTGATACTAACATCAATAACTAATTATTACTTGGGGCAAAAAAACGTCAATAACTAATTTCTATCATGGTCATCTGATCTGGAAGTTTCAATTACAAGTNTTGATTACGTGTGAATAGTAACTCACTCCAGCGATTTAATTCATGAATTGATGGATTGATACTAGCATCAATAACTAATTATTACTTGGGGCAAAAAAACGTCAATAACTAATTTCTATCATGGTCATCTGATCTGAGAGTTTCAATTACAACTATTCGTTCTACTCAACGCCATTGATAAATGGACGATATGTTGTTTGTTTTGCGCAATTAATTATTTGTTGTTGCATTTATTTTACCATCATCTTTCGTCCTTCAAACATAATAAATGTACATGTATTAATCAGAGCCGGTACAGGAGACTCGGAACAAAAATATTGAACATGTCCTAATTTTTTTTAAAATCGTTATCAAGAAATAATACTTTAATTTTTAACTTTCATTAGATTGAATAAGAGATGTATGTGTTGAATAAAATAATTAAAATCAAAATAAGATATAAAATAATAATATAATATGATACATAATTGATGAAATTTTTGTATTTTATTTATTAAATTAATAATAAGTAATTAATAAAAAAACCAGATGTAAACTACTCTAATATAGAATACTCATATAAGTTAGACATCGTTAAATAAAAACATTATAAAAGCATTAAAGACAATGAAGACGTCATCACACGTCNTAAAAAACATATTTAAGTACTAAAACTAGTACTTGATGAATTGATGGAGTTTTTGTGAGTGTATAAAAACTAACAGAAAAAGTTGATTACGTGTGAATAGTAACTCACTCCAGCGATTTAATTCATGAATTGATGGATTGATACTAACATCAATAACTAATTATTACTTGGGGCAAAAAAACGTCAATAACTAATTTCTATCATGGTCATCTGATCTGGAAGTTTCAATTACAAGTTTACAACTATTCGTTCTACTCAACGCCATTGATAAATGGACGATATGTTGTTTGTTTTGCGCAATTAATTATTTGTTGTTGCATTTATTTTACCATCATCTTTCGTCCTTCAAACATAATAAATGTACATGTATTAATCAGAGCCGGTACAGGAGACTCGGAACAAAAATATTGAACATGTCCTAATTTTTTTTAAAATCGTTATCAAGAAATAATACTTTAATTTTTAACTTTCATTAGATTGAATAAGAGATGTATGTGTTGAATAAAATAATTAAAATCAAAATAAGATATAAAATAATAATATAATATGATACATAATTGATGAAATTTTTGTATTTTATTTATTAAATTAATAATAAGTAATTAATAAAAAAACCAGATGTAAACTACTCTAATATAGAATACTCATATAAGTTAGACATCGTTAAATAAAAACATTATAAAAGCATTAAAGACAATGAAGACGTCATCACACGTCATTAATAAATTGATAAATTAGTATTAAATGACATTGAAACTATAAAACACATTCTCTTAGCATGTGTCTATGGGCACACAGCAGAAAAACCCTTCATATTATAACAATTTTCATAATCTTGATTTCTTATATTCTCAACACTAAAATTAAAATACTTTAATGTTTTTAGCAATTCAATAAAAAATGATTATCCTAAAAGTATCATTCACTTTTAAAAAATTTGAAAAGAACTTCACTATCTTTATTCTGTTACTTAATATTTTAACACATCGCACAATAAATTTTATTTATTCTTAACGACTCATATCTAGAATATAATTAAAAATATATAAAATTTTAAGTTAAATTGTATATATACTAATTTTAAATTGAGCTCCTTATTTTTTCATGCCCCGAACGGTCGTCCCTTCCCTTTTGAGAAGTTCAAAGTTGAACGGCAATAATACACTTATATGCAGATTTTCACAAGTATTTTTTGAAAATTGTAAATTTAAAAAAAGAATAAAATACACAGTCAAACGTAAATTCCTAAAAACAATTGATATTATGTACTCCTTCCGTCTCAAATTAATAATCACTTTGACTTTTTATACGCATTTTAAAGTGCATAGAACGATAGTTCCACAAATTACTTTTTGAATAAAAAATTTCTATTTATATTTTTATTCAAAATAAAAGATTTAAAAAATAAGTAACGAAATTATATTTTTTTTACACCTTAAAATATGTATAAAAGGTCAAAATCACTATTAATTTAGTACAGACAAAGTAAGTCGGACACAATTACTCGGCATTACTTTGGGTTGATACTTGATAAGTGCAGGTTACAAACAGAGTACATGCAAATATTACAATAAGTGGCCAAACGAGGTGCAAAAATATATAGAGTACATGCAAATATCGAAGAAAATGTAATAAAATTCTTTCTAAAAATATAGTAAGTAAGTTAATTATATATGTAATCAATATATTTATATATATATATATATATATTAATCGAATTTTTTTCGGATTTCGGGTTTAGATCGGATTTGAATCAGATTTCGGATATCAGATCGGGTTTCGGATCAGTATGTCTCAAATCCAAATCCAAATCCAAAAAATTTCGGGTTCAAAAATTAAATTCAAATCCAAATCCAAAAAAATCGGATTCAGTAAATCCAAAATTTTGGATTTCGGATTGGATATCCATGGGATCGGATTTTTTGACACCATACTAGTAACATGTATTGTAATACTCCAATTCTGCTATCAAAATATATGAATATTTATTGAATTTATAAATTTGAGAATTATTTTAAAACGCGTTAATTAAGAAATTGAAGGCTTATATTTGACTTGTTAATTATTTAAATTATTATTATATTTAAGACATCATATTTCAAGCATGTTTCAAATTGAAACTCATGATAAACCCAATTTTCGATGGAGTCTTGAAATTAATCCAAATAAAAGTTCTTGAGTTAACGCTCAGGAAACTTTTCTAACATGGCTGCTAAATGTTTTTGATGGCTGGAAAGTTGAAAGAAGGCAAACGGGAGCGATGTTGTGTTGGTCGATTTGGAAGTGTAGAAACGATCGAGTCAGAAGGGTAGGGAGATAAGAGATGTCGTAGAATCGGCTAGAGTGGTACTTAATCACTGGCATGCTCAGGATAAAAGTTTCGACTGATAATGAGGTTTGTTAAATCCTGATGATAGGGGATGATCATTGGGCTCTTCTGATGGGTAATAAGACTAAGGTAAATACTGATGCTGCGATTTTTCATATTTGTAACTGCTACTCCTATGCTTTTGTTGCTAGAAATCAAAAAGGTGAGTTAATAGAGACTCGATCAAGTTGTAAACTAGGACACATCAATCCAGAACCCGCTGAAGCAATGGGGATACGAGAGGCATTAAGCTGGATCAAAGACAAACAGTTAAAAGATGTGATAGTTGAAACAGATTGCCTCGTAGCAGCCCAAACAATCAGAGGCATGGCAACAATGTTGTTTTATTTTGGTAAAATTATCCAGGAATGCAGAGCTCTATTATCGAAGTTGAAAGACAAAGGTGTCATTCTTAGATTTGTGAAGCGTTCTACGAATTACATCGCTCATACTTTAGCAAACTGTAATTATTCAATAGTTGATCGTATTTGAAGGGTGAATGAGATCTGGATACGAATAACATCGCTCATACTTTAGCAAACTGTAATTATTCAATAGTTGATCGTATTTGGAGGGTGAATGAAGCCTATCCAGACCTAAATTATGTACTTGAAAATGATCTAAAAAAGTAATGAAAGTTATTTTTCCTTGAAAAAAAAATCCAAATTACTGCATAAAAGTCTCACCGCTAAAAAGACACTATAAAAGTGTATATCACACCAAAAAGGCAAAAATACATAATTAATATTCTAGTAAAGCGAAATAGAAAAATATTATTGTAGTGCATAAACTTTTTAATTCAACATCAAACCTCCATTTATTACTTTCTGGCTATACTTGCTACATATGCTCTACAAAACAAGAGCGACGCAATTTTAAATCCTACTAATTTGAGCAATGAACAAATCGAGTTCCATGCGTGTAACACCACCATCGACCACAGATTGCCTAACTGCAGCTCCAATCTCTACAGCCCTCTTTCTAATCTCATCACCTTCTGTGGTTACCAATACCTTTTTAACAGCTTTGGCAATCACTGAAGAGCTCACTACCTCACTTCTCTTCTCCCAGTCATTCACAAATGTACCAATCTTTAGTACATCTACAACAACCATTGCATTCCTAGGCTGATCAGAATGCATGGGCCATGCTGCTACAGGCACACCCATAGTTATACTATCCAAACATGAATTCCATCCACAATGACTCATGAATCCTCCAGTAGATGGATGTGATAAAATCTCCAGTTGCGGAACCCAGTCTCTTACAATCATTCCCTTTTCTTTTACCCTATCTTCGTACCCGTTTGGCAGTTCGGTCTTTCTTTCGGTTCCCGTGTATATGTCTCCGCGATCAGCGTCTCTGAGCACCCAAATGAAGTTTTGCTCACTTTTTTCTAACCCGAGCGCAAGCTCATGGATCTGCTCATCTGTGAACGAAATTGTTGTGCCAAAAGAAACAAACATAACTGAGCTTGGACTCTGTTTGTCGAGAAAATGTAAGCACTTATGCCTGATCTTCTCATCGTTAGGAATTGAGACAGGATTGAATGGACCAAGAGCCCATTGTTTGATATTCCCGCTAAATTCTTCCTTATCCAAGAAATCAACATACTTACCTTCGATAACCCTGGACGTATTATGAATAACACCCGTGGCAAACTGATTTGCAAGGTGAGACTGACTCATGATAATCTCAATAAATTCCATAGGAACACAGCCTTCCTGAGACACGAGGCGATCCAGTGCTTGGTCTTCAACGATCGCAGGCTTCCCCATCATTTCCCAAATCGTAGAAAAATGATTAAACACCGACACACTCTGCAAGGCATAGGCCTCAGCGTTTGGTATAGTTTTCACTTGTTCAACAACTGAGCTTATCAGTACATCATGAATAACAACAACTCTATGCGCAGTAGGTGCAAGAGAGTGTAAAAGAGCGGTGACAGGTTCACGAAGATGTCGAGAAGCCTCGAACAATGGTAAAAGATGGACAGGGAATTTAGTTGGATCATTCGGGTTAGGCGAAAGCGCTTCAAAAGAAGGTATTGGAAATTCATGGATGTGAAATTTAGTGGCAGAGTTGAGATTCCAGTTTTGGAGACGAGACTTGGCCTGGCGAACGTGAGTAGGGGTGCTGACATAGTGAATTGGGATGTTGTAAGGTGAGATAAGGCGGGAGAGGTGGAGGAGTTGGTTCAAATGGCTTTGTGCAGGGAAAGGTACCATAACAACTACTACTTGGGGCTTTGATTCTCCACTGATTTGATCATTAACACAAGCCATGAGATTAGTTTTCAATGTTGAGTTTGATCTTGGTTTGTTGTTGGCCAATGGATTGGCTAAATAGAAGAGGTTTTTACAACATCACAAGAAGGTGGGTCAATGCCATAGTCAACAGGGTTGCTAAAGAAATGTAGCAAGACGAGATAATTCAAACTTCCATTATTGTGCGAGACTGACGATTTTGGTCAGCTCTCAGCTATAGGGCAGAATTGTCAATTCAACTAATATCGCTTAATAGTACAAGTCTTACACCAGTTCAATGTGTATTGTGGATTCACTTGGTTCAATTTTAAATCGAATATGATTTATTTTTTAAATGTGTAATATACACTCATATTTATTAACAAATGAAATATATTCTTTTCATTTTTTATTTACATCCTTTTTTATTCTAACAAAATAATTCATTTTCATTTAAATTAAATCACATGTAGTTGAAAAATACCATGCAACCTAGCTCTAACTAGGGTGGCAATTTCGGATTCTGGATCGGGTTCGTGTCGGGTCAGATTGTACATGATTGTTTCGGGTTAATTTTTTCCTAACCCTAACTCATACTTACCGGGTTCGTGTTGGATTTCGGGTCATTTCGGCTTTCACCACC
The DNA here is from genome assembly GCA_008931105.1 of Oenanthe javanica. Lineage (NCBI taxonomy): Eukaryota > Viridiplantae > Streptophyta > Magnoliopsida > Apiales > Apiaceae > Oenanthe > Oenanthe javanica. Next base: position 46,450 of record QRFB01001891.1, on the reverse strand, counting down.
TCGACGATTTTTTAGAGTGATTGAAAATATACTCCTATATTATATACTCCCTCTGTCTCGATTTATATGGACCGATTGCTTTTGCACAAATTTTAAGATAAACCAGTTCATTTCTCTTGCACTTGAAAGTTACAGTTCAAATGTATAATATGTATTGTACCAGAAAGTGGGTGTAAAAAACGGTTGAACATGTATAAAATATTGTTATTACTATTAAATAATTTTGAACCAACTAACAAGTCTCTATTATTGCACGTGAAAATTAATTTATTGACTTAAATTTAGTTATTTTAAATATAAAATATTTCAAAAGTAGAATTATAAATAGAGGTTTCATTAATTTTCAAGTCATTTTAGGATTTCGGGTTCATGTTGTTTCGAGTTGAATATTTTACCCAAATTCATATTTTTTCAAGTTAGATTCGTGTGGTTGAGTCAGAAATTACCACCCCTAGCCCTCACTTATCTTGCTATTAATAAAAAGATTTGGTTGAGATTTTGAGCTCATAAACCATAAAGGTCACGTAAAAAACCGTGATTTCTTATGTTGGTTTAAATTATTTAATCATCCACTTGAACCAAATGGCGAGCACTTTCAGCCATTCAGAGGAAAAAGCACAAAAAGCGCACACAGGAGTAGAAGTGTCATAAAATTGGTCCACAAGACTCATTCTAGAAGCTTTAACAGTATTTCAAACCTTAGCATGGGCAATCAGCACCAAAATATTAGACAACATTATATATCTTGCAAACTTTCATGTTAATATTTCATGGAAGACAAAGATTATATGAACGGTCTACTAGGAAACGTTGAAGAATGTAAACCAGATTAAAAGCAAAAGACTGTAAATGTACAAAATTTAGAATTTTGAACAATTAGTCTCGACATGTGTTTCTACCTCGTCTACAGGAGTTCACCAAAATGGTCATCTATGGTCATTAAATTTCCATTCCAACACCCAAAATAAAAAGAAAATACTCAAACTCAAGTTCGAAAATGTTTTTTTTGTTTCCCGCAATTGTTGTGCTCACTGCTCAACATTTCATGGACTGCAGAGATTCTTGAGGTCCTCTTCTTGGGCATACCAGCTAGGTATGATTTTTACAAGATGAGGGTAGAGATCCTTGTAAGAATTTCTGATAGTCCCTTCTGCAACTCCGGTTGCAAGTGAAACATCTGCATTCACATGGAATTTTTCATATTCCTAAAATACATGTAACACCATGTACAGGGAAAACTCTATCCGGATAAAATCACAGGACAGGTCAATCCAAGTTTTTTTATCGAGAAATTTCCATCAATCACAGAAGTATGAACCAAGTATCTAGTAAAAGGTCAGTGCTTGGTCATACACAAGTAACTATGCAGCTTGGTCATACACAAGTAACTATGCAGAAGTTACCTTTCAGGGGTTTCTTCTCATCTGAAAGCTGAGTTACAATATATATAACTGCTGCAGCAATTGATATAGGGCTCCTCCTACAATAACAAAGTATAAAATATTATAGTAAAATATGCCAAGAGTACTCAGGAAAACCCACCTGCACCGGAGTCTCTTAAAATCTGAATAAGTATCTAGGAACCAGAGAAGCATGATTATTTGAAAGCAGCTTCTAAGTCCAGTTCGTGAGTAACAAAACAAACTCAATTTCTAATAATCAAGCAAGTCTTCAAGAATTTATTTACATTCATGTAAAATTTGAAAGTTTTGAGCTCAGAGAGCAATTCAAAGAACTGTTACTATAAAATCCAGGTAGTAATCTTGAAAGTGGTGTGAAAAACAATGGTTAGTATATACATGTGCCTGGATTATATTTTGATATATAGTTTCGGAAAAAACATCTTGTATAAACAAAAGCCGGACAGCTTATCTTATGCTAATGAACTGCACAGTCTAGTTGTAGCATGCTAAGAGTAAGGCCACACGGGCCGATTATTGTTGGAAGCAAGGGTAGCAATCTCGTAAAACCAGGTGTGTCCATTTTTGTGTAATTTAAGAGCTACATACCACTACAACTCATTTGACATAGATCAACAAGATTCCTGATACCGGATACCGGCACACAGGCCAACACATAGTTATCTTCTACGGATATATAGAAATAGTACAGAATTTCATTACTTACAAACTGAATCAACACTACTAGTAAACCACGAATAAAGATAAAAAGCTAAAGAATTTCCTACGGTTACATGATTGTAGTTATGATTATATTCTCATTTAACACTTGTATCTAATTATATCAATATACATGTCGTGTTTAATTTACATTTACAGATTATCCTTGTAGTTCATGTTATGATTTTCAGGTCATAAATTTTCATTGCATCTGTTCACTACTTTTTAGTTCACTGCCTTTCAACTGTTAACATCACCGAACTTGTTATACTTAAACACTACTCCGCATATTTTTATATTATAAATTATGATCGAGTCATGTCAGAAACTGTTATCCCTGATACTAGTATATCCTAGCTGGCTAGCTATATTACATTCTCATCCATCTAAAAAGCTCTATAATATACTTCCAGAATCTTAAAGCAAATATCATATACATAATCTATGCTGCATCACCAAATATCTGATGAAAAATGAAAATATTAACTCAGTAAATGCATGAAACAAGCTCACAACAGATATAAGAAACTACCTTATATCAAATTCCTCCGACTTTTGAACTGCTTCTTGTGCAGCTTTAACAGTTTGATTTGTCATACCAAGATTCGAGCAAAACCTCCTCTGCACAAAAGAAGCATGTTAGTAGAAGCAGAGCAAAGAACCAAAAACCTTCATCATAGAATTATAAAGGTGTCAGACTACTATTATGGGCAATCAGATACTCGGATTTATTTTAAAAGAGGCACACCATGAAATCACCAGCATGTATTGTTCCCATCTCCACTGACTGACCCTTTTCTAGCTCGAGTTGCTTCACTATGTATTCCTTTGCTCGGCCAATTTCCTTCTTTGTTGCTCCATTGGCAACAGAGCAAATTTCTAGTTTGAAATCCACAGGCTTAGGAAAGATCATTCACAGAGATAAATCAAGAGGCATCCATATGATTAAAAAAGATCTTAGTTTGTACCCTTTACAGTACGTGGCTTGTCTTCTTGCCTACAAGCGATGTACAGGCAAGCAGCCAATATTGCGTCCTGGTTTCTTCCTCGACTAGATTTTTGATCTTCTACCTTCTTGTATATCTCATTAGCTCGATCCTTGTAAATACAATGAATTAATCATGAGCAATAAACAGAAGCAATCAACGCTTATCAAAAACTAGTGCATATATATTATACTGAAACAAGAAAGCATTTTTATCATCTTAACATGTAAAGAAACTGATTGGAAAATATATGCAGGAGGAAAAACAAGATACATAAATTAGAAGAGAAGGACAAGAAAGATACATTAACATCTAAATATGATAAAGATGTTCTCATTGCTTATATACTAATTTCAAAATAATCATAACTGTGCCTAATTTTTTACACAATCAAATACATCAAAGTTGAAACACGAGCATACCTTGATGGTCGCAACAAGGCCCAACCTGTAATGTACAAAAGCTAAATTAGCATTCAAAATTTGGCATGCAGGAACTGAAGAGGATATAACAATAAGGATATTTACAAGATACCATATGTACAGGTGTAAAACATAACCGATAGAATTACAGAATCAAGCAAAGTTTTTGATGTTCAAAAGCTTATAATGTAGTTTATGTACAATTTCTGACTGGTGGTGGAAGACAAGAAAACCCAAAACACAATGACATTTACTTAAACATAAGATTTATGAGCAACATGTTTAGACGCATAATGATGAGAGAATCAGCATGACTTCATAATAATGAGAGCATAAGCATGACTATGAAATTAGTTGAGACTTGTGAACTACGTAAACACCCACCCCAGACCAACTCATATCCGATAAGGAAAATAAATAATTAAATATAGTAGATCAAATGTTCAATGCATATCTTTCTTCCAATGAATATTTAATATTCTCTTTAGCAACAGCAGATCTTTAGCACTTTGATATTTAGCTTCATGTCCCGTAAGTGAATGAGGGAGTTTTTGGCTCCCATAAGCATGTCATACTACAAACATATGGTTTCAAGAACAACAAACTTTAATCCTGGGCATTGGCAAGCTTATTAATTTTATTTACAAGTGCTGCTCAATTGGTAGTAAAAATGAACAAACCTACAAGTGAAAGCAGCATCAATTAAAATATACTAACCAACAACTGTCACATATCTTATAGTCGAGGCAATAATATTACAACACCGTGATAACATAGCACAAAATCCACATCAATAGAACAGATCCTAACAGAAAAGCATGTGTGTGTTCTATGACATAGAAACTCTTGACTAAACTTACTCAAATTGATTCAAAGTATTTTCAAACTTTTGTAGTATATACACCCGAACAAAATTTAGTCTATAGGTGATGTAGAATGACTTTAAACAGAACATTGTGAAGTTAGTATGGATGCAGGATTAGTATGGTCTAGGTAAGGTGTGCAAATGGTCGGTTCAGACTGAAATAACCAACTTATATTTTTTTCCTGAACCGAACTGATTAAAAAAATGTGGTTAGTTTGATTCGGTTTACTGTCAAAATGAACTTTCCTAAATCTTGTAGACCTGTTCAAAATCCCTAAAAAATACTCGAAACCATAAAACATACAGAATTCATGAATAAAAACATAAGATACTCATAATTTCTTTCTAAAAAGGAACAAAACAATTTATTTTCGCTGAATTTTAAAACAGTTGTTTAGAAGATATCAAAATCCTAAAAAAATCTATAGAAATCACATTGACGAGTCACTTAGGAAAACACGCAAAGATCATTCAAAATAAGAAAATTCCTGAAAAAACTATATTCAAGTGGAAATCCACAAAACAAAGAATACTCAAAAATTGATAAAGGGAAGCAGGTTACTGGAAAGATTCAACTTGATATATCAAAAAATAATAGATTTAAATACCTAACAAGGAAAGACTTATTTTTTGTGTTTGTGCAAAAAAATTGAGGAGAGATGATCTTACAAAAGGAATGTAAATAACTTATAAGGGGAAACAAAGAGGAAGAAGGGATCACATACTGATAAGAATGCAAAAAAATCATCTCATAATGTTTACAGCAGCGTTATTAAACGTGCACCAAATATGACAAATTTGTCGGCGTGACGGTATGATGAAGTGACATATAATCCTGATAAGTCTTCTAGTTATAATATAAGCTTATTAATATGTACTATATTAACAAAACAAAGTTAAGCAGGTCTCATCCCTAATTATAAGAAAACCTAACTTAACCAAATTAATTTTTGATTTACTTAAAAAAAGCAAACTGGTCTGAATTTTCAGTTCAGTTCAGTTTTTCAGCTCTCGGTTTTGGTCAACCCTATGTCTAGGTATAGTAGTATGTCTATATTTCGATGGCAATCCCTAGGCCAGTTAGCCCCTTCCCCACCACCATTCTGCTTTTTTTTGTTTGCCCTTTTCCTGGCCCTTAAAAAATCATATATCTCGTGTATCTTATTAGCTCAGCAAACTTATCCGATTAAAACAAGTGATCCTGATGGCTGAAAAGCCTAGTTGTATTAGGTACTTGCTTAGCAAATACAGAAATATGATAAACACTAAATATGTGTTTCCTAACAATAAGTTCCACTAACCAAAGCTACATTCAAAATACTATAACTAGAATTGAAGAAAATGCCACAAGCAAAAAAGTCCAACCACTATCATTACATCCAGGTATTATTATCACCATACTCAAATTTACCTAAATCAATTAATCATTTCATTCTCCAATCATGTGAAAACCAAAATGCACAATTTCCTCCAGCTAGTGTCTACAGTCCCCTAAATCATTTAAACTCAAACTTGTACATAACACAAATACCACAAGGGTCATTTAATTCAACCCGCACATACGGAAACAAGCAATTCACGAATACTCCCCTTTTTAATTCAAACATCTCATCTGCAATCAAACACAATTTACCCCTGCCAGCATTCACAACAAAAGTGTGCTCGCTTAAACGAAAACCTCACCTCAAATAAACAAATTCCAAATACTACCAATCCATATCAAATTCTGAATCCAAAAACATCACAATTCAGACAAAAACACCAATCATGTCTCGTACATTCGATACATATATTACCGACACTATCAAACACAGATACATATAAGCATATAATCTAATTACCCCAATTGAGCTCTAAACATTACAAACACGAAACACGAAAACACACAATTACATACAGATATCAAAATATATACCTATCAGACATGGTAGCGATGGTTTTAAAAGCCAAAATAAGCGAGCGATCGGGATTGGATCCTCGATTCTGCCAACGACCGAGAGACGAGGATAGAAAATCACTAGTAACACCATTAGGTTTAGAAATTACAGTAGACAATCCACCGTCAGCGAGCAAAGGATTAGTGGGACCACCGACACGGACCGGGTCATTATCACCCGACTCGTTGGCGAAAGTACGCCACTCGGAGGTCTCGTCAATGGAATGAGATTCCAGAACGAGTCCGCACTCGGAACAGACCGTGTCACCGGCCGAGTGATCGAACACGACCTCGGTGTTCTTCTTGCAATCGGAGCAATAAGCATCGGCCATTGGGGAATTAATTAGATTTAGGGTTTGATTTTGTGTTGTTTGTGGACAATGAAAATAACAAATATGTAGGAGAGTTTGGGAACTTGTGTTTGGGATATTTTGTGTGATATCTATGTATATATACAGGAGCTGTGTGTAATAATATATACCCTATGCGTTATGTTTATTATATTTAATTTTAGAGTAACGCTGGAGCCTGGAGGTAACAAAATGCATGATAAAATTGTTGTCGTGGCTTAATTTTATTGGGGAAGGGTTCATATTATTTGTGAGTTAATGATTAATAATAAATCGACAATTCATCATTTAAAAAAAATTGAAAGCAGATTTGAAACCTCTGGTATTATTTTTAATCTTATAATGATAAGCGTTCTCGTGCCAATTGATTTTCTGAACCATATATTCACTATAATTTTTCGCAAATAGTATTAACAACCATAATTTTTGCGAATCTAAAATCATCTAGATCTATGTGGACTATGCTATCAAGCCTATCACTGTTGGTGTTGGAAGTTTATGTGGGCTTTGCTATTCAACTGGGCGGGCTTTTGGAAAATATTCTGATATATTATTCATAAATAAAATGATTAAAATTTGATCATTAATCAATATCAATAAGTAATTTAATATTAGTTTAAAAGAAAATATATTAAATTTTAATATACAAATTAAATAAATATAAATTTAAAAATAAAATTTTAACTACAAAATTATCATTAAAACGAAAATCCATACGGGTACAAGCCAGTAACTATAATATCCGGATGTCAATGTTATGATACTATTGAGAAACTTATGTGGGCTTTTTTGTTTGGAACATGCTATCGCAAGGATCAGCCTGCATTCATGCTATTTAATGTTAAACATGTTTCAATCCGGGTTGTTACTTGCTAACCGATCTTTGTAAAAGTTATCAAATTTTTTGACGTTTAATAGCCCATCCCTACCTAGCAGTCCGGTATGAACTGTAGCAGGCTGCCTTAAATTTATTAAGGGCCTAATTCAATGTTAGACCATCCACACAATTTAGCTACTCAATATTGGTTAACATATTTATTTTTAATAATATATTTAATTTTTGTAGCTTAATTTGATAAAAATTAATATTAGTATTTATATGTATCACTAATAAATTACATAAATTATAAAGATAAATACTATTTTAAAATTTTATTTTAAAATACCTTTAAATAATATATGAGATTAGAAAGGGTAAAATACATAAAGTTTTTTTTGAATCAAGTAAAATATATAAAGTTAGTTGAGATATATAAGATTATATATACAAATAGAGTATTTTTATAAAATTATGATTCATTTAAAATTTTATTAATATATTACATACTATTTTGTAATAAAATCTTAAAAAATTATTTAAAATATATTTTGATTCCTTTTTCTCATAATATATAATATATTTAAATTTAGCTAAATAGCTCTTAATTCTTTACTAAATTCACATGTTTTTTTTATAAAGCATTCTCTTCATGTCTACTCTTTGTATCAATGCAAGAATAAAATAAACTCTGGACAGAGCATTAAAATTCGTGTTGCATCGTATATGTCTAGTTATTTCAGATCGCATTTACTAATATTATATCTTTATATATTATGTATTATAGATAGATGAGAGGGATTAAAAGTTATCCCATCTCATAGGCAACTTTAACATGTGTGTATTTAATATTACCTTATCTATGCATGAACAAAAATATTTATTAATATTTACATAAATTATACATATTGTTTTTATTTTATGTTACCCTTTTATTTAAAATATCTATTTATTAATTTAATATGCATTTGATTTTAATAATAAATAAAAAAATTTACCTAATTATTTACATTTGTATAAAATCACAAATCTGAATATTATTTATAATTATTTTTTAATATATGAATATTAGTTTATATTACATACAATATACGATTTTTTCTTACATTTTTTAACTACACGTAAATATAAATATGTAAGAACTATAATTGTGTATTTTCTCTTCATCCTTTGTTACCATTTACTGCTTTTAATTTTAATAATATAAATATTAAATTTTAATATTTTCTTGATTAAATTTTGAATCGTGAATAATTTTTAATTCCGTAGAGTCAATAAAATAAAATTTAAATTTTAAAATTGTTGATAATCAAATTTTGAACAAAATTTTAGGTTATATATATTTGATATAATAATATTATTTAACAATATATATATATATACTATACATTTTAATAAAATAATTACTAGTAATATTTAAAAATTAAGTCCAGTTATGAACCGAGTCCAAATAATCACCAAATTTTTAGTATTTTAATTTTAATAATATACTACGAATGTATACTCGGGAAGTTCGAATTTATTTCAGTTAGAACTTGTGGTACTTGATATCCTAATTTTTAAATAAAATAATAAAATTCAGTTGATGCTAAATAACAAAATTCACCTATCTATTAGAAACCGAAATCAGATCATATAGGGTATCAACATGGAAAACAATTTTTTAGAGGTACCTTAGTTTTAGAATAAAAATTTTAAATAACAAATAATAATTTTCATACATTTCTATGAAATTAGAGGTCTAGCATGTGTTATTGTCAATATATAACATAGAACACTAAAAAGAATTATCAGGGAGATTAATTATCATTTTTAAAATACGCAATAATTACTATACGACTAAAAAATCAAAATAACTCGATGATCTAATAATAAAGTGATTGAATTAGTACCTAATAATAATGGAATATAATTATAGATAGAGATATTTAAGACTTGAGAAGCTGGCTTCGGCCCAACTGATCCCATGGGAAGGATGCTTTATAGTAATCATTGGTTCCCCTGTTGGTTGTATGGTCATGTGCGCTTGTCATATATATATCGAGCAAGTCAAGTGTAAACTGAGTTTGCTAGCTTTTGTACATGCATGATGCATCATCTCTTTAATTAGCGCACAAGGCAAAATTAGTTGCAGACAAGTTATGTGTAGTTGTTCTTAGCTAGCCATGCTCCCATGCATCTATCTTCCAAAATCCTTAAATTGAAGCGCAAATTAATTGAGGACCGGGTTCACATAAATATATAACCAACAAATCATTATCGTTTAATTAAGTTGATCAACAACTAATATTTTGTTTCGCACTCCTTATAATCAGCTACTCATAAAAATGAAAATATATACAATTTTTAATTTATAAATTAATTATAACATTAATCAAACAGATCCTAAAATAGAATTGTGACTTGAAGTCTTGAACTCATCCATCCATTTTTTTTTTGTAAATCTTAATACTAGAAATTTAAAAGGAATTAAGGGCTTCGATCTCTTGCGGACGTACATTTCTAGCTCCAATTATGGTTAGTGAATATAATTAAACATATTAATTTACATGCATGATGTATGTATGCATGCATGCTTGCTTTATTGTGGCATAGTGGGGGTGGGGTTAGAACTGACAAGAAGCAAGTGAGTCACATGTGATCGGATTGTTCGCAGTATTAATTGTCTTTAGATTGCGTGTGTATTATTTTGCTCTTAATTTTACACTGGGGGGCACAGTCGCACAGTGTTGTTTGTGTTTATTAGAAGGAAGACTTTAGATCGAGTTCTCTATCCATAATCCCATGTGGAATAGTGATTGGACTTGGTCACCACTCATATCCTGTATATATAAATGGCCAATGAATGATTCATGAATCTTAACGGGGGAAAATGTCAGTTGTTTTGATTGTGACAATTTTAGCAACAAAAATACCGAGGAGATGTTACATGGATGGAGAACGTCGTTGCGGAGGATTTGGACAATAGTACCACGCTATGCTATATATTGCTATTCGCTACCAAACTTCATCTCAATCTCATACGGAGTAATAATTTTTATGATAATAATTTAGCAAAAAAAAATTTATGATAATACATCAGATGATTCAACAATCACTCTATATTAACATGCATATTGACCTATTACATAATAAACACATATTCATGCCTCATGCGGTTTCCATGACAAAGAAGAATGCAATGTACCGTATCGTAAAGTGTAAACTTGCTGCCATTTAATAAATTTTAAGTTATATCAATATTAAGGATATTAAAATAAATTTCGTGCATTATATAAAGATATATAACTATAACTATATTATTTTTAGATATTTATATATGTGATTATCAACATTCATCTCTCAATAACCCTTTTAATTTTTTTTGAACTTGCCATTATACTAATTTTTAATATTTATTACCATTTTAAATTCTAATGATATAAATATTAAATTTTAATATATTTTGTTTGAATTCAAAACATATTTTTTTAATATCTTCAAAGAAGTGAATGATATAAAAGATAAATATTAATATGTGATTGAGGGGATTCGAACTTAAATTTTTATGAATTTTTTTTAAAATATTTTGTTAAAATTTAGTATTGGTGAGAAATTACGAATCTTAATATTCTCTTTTTATAACTATTTTTAACATGTATCTATTATCGGTTATATTGATTGTTAATTTTTGTTACAATTTTTAAATTTTAATAATTAAAATATTATATTTTAATATAATATTGGTTTGAATTCGAATTTTAATTTTTTTTTAATAATATAAAAATTAAATTTTATATGTTAAAGTTGTGATTATATGGTTTTATCTTTGAAGTTTTGTTACTGAACAAAGCTATGTTTTTGGTATGTTTTGTTATATAATAATTCTTATAACTAAATAGCAACCGGTTGATCTAGAGATAATTTTACTAATCTTTTTCCACTCTTTATATAAACTTTATATAAAAAAATTGGCTCTTTTATCTCTCTCTTCATTTTCTCTTATCCGCGGCTATCGCAAATATTGAACACATTCCAAACGTCTGGCTCTGCAGATGACAATGAAAAAATATGGAGATGGATTAAAGATGCTAAATCATACGTTGACTTGAAAAAAGTTGAGTATAATACTTATTTTAGTCCCAAATTGCATTAAATAATTAATAAATAAAATATATCAATCATATCAATTAAAATAATTTAGTTCTGAAAATTTTACAGTCCTAATTCCCCCCATTGTGCACAGTATTTATGCATCAACACCCTATGTCAAACACCATTTCATGTTAAAGGTTTATCTTCTGGTATTCCAGATCTTAGTATGATTCTAACTCATTCCATAATTATTAAAATGGATACTAGGCTACTGAAAAAACACATAATTTAATGTTAGAGTTAAGTTCATAAGGCAAATCCAAAATTGTTTAGTCAACAATTTGAAAATGGTTAATTTGGGATGAAAGGAGTATGGTACATATACAGTCTCTAACATTTAAAAAAAGTATGGTACGTGATCGTTTGGGGTTACTTAAATTTAAAATAAGTTACTTATTTTATATTTTTTTTACATATTTTCATATTTTAAAAAAGATAAATATTTATTTTAGAATTTTAAAATCAAATATTATTTTCAAAATAAAAAATAAGTTAATTATTTTAAATTAAAGTACATACATATCTACTTTTTCCGAAAATAAATCTTTGTTTTCAGAAAATATGGGGAAATAAGCGGGCCCACAGTCTCTAACATTTTAAAAAAAAGTGATTTCCGTCAACTTTACCCCACTCCACGTAATTAATATGAATAACATTTTAAGGGCCCTTCGGACCCGTGGAGTAGGACTTTTTGCATACACTCACCTGCGTATTATGAAAGATTTTCATTTGTTTAATACTAATCTCTCTAGAGATTCACCTCCATAGACGCAGAATTTGCTTATAATTTGAGCGTATCACTGCGTATGTGATGTGACCACATGCTCCCTGTATAAAGGAGAGTGCTGGTTTAATTTTTTAGTGCGTCACTACAAAAAGGTTGCTGGCATTGGAATGCCAATTGCACACATTTGTCCAACATTTTTCTCTGTATATGCATGTACTTTATATTAAATTTATTATTAAAAATATTAATTCGAGGTAAATTCTTGAAATTTTCGTCTGAAGACGTAAAATTTTAAAAACAAATCACATTTTCATTATAATAATAGGCTTAGTCGCCATCATCTTATCTCCGGTTATCTCTGCCACGTTTATTCTACGCATACATGGTGTTTCCACACTTTGTAGTATCCGATGAAAAAAGAATCTCATATCCACCAAAAGTATAATCAAGTTTCTCGATATATAAAATAACTAAACGTTAGGTTTTCAATTTCTCTATCAAGGAAATCAGACTCGCTCCCCGGATCTTGTTTTGTTTGTTTTTCTTTCTTTCAATAATCTTCCTTTTCGGGAAGGATTTTTACCCCTTTGATTTGTTTTTCAGATCTAAATCATCAATGTTTCGGGTTTTCTTTCGTTTTCGATTCAAGCGGAGTTTTTTGAATTCAAAAGTGAACCGATTATCTCTTATTGTGATTTCATTTTTGAGAGATTTTTATTTGGAATTTCAGTTTATTTGTTTTCCTTGATGAGATGGTGTTTGTTCTCTTCTTTATTGTGATGGTTGATTTTGATTTAATGATGAAAGTTTGTATTGAATTATATTTATGGTCAATAGCTCCTCAAACGGGTTGTGACAAATCGGGTACATGTAAATATATTATCTTCAACATATCGCTTAATTGTCTCCATACCAAGACTGACGATTTGATATGTTTGTTCAACTCGATCATTTTTATAGATGTCGTATGACTTTTCATTATTAAATTAAATCCATTTTTTAAAAAAAGAAAGAAAGAAAAGTTTCTCAATACATATATTTCATAAGATTACAAAGATGTGTAACGTTCCATAATATCAACAACTCTGGATTTTTCTTTTACTAATCCCATATTATGTTTATCGTTCAAAAAGAGGTTAACTGAAATAAATTATAAATTTGTAAGGATATATTGTTTTGTATCATATATACGGTAGTTGGATTTTATTCATATTTTGCTAATTATATGGCAGTTGGATTTTGTTCATATTTTGCTAATTATATGGTGGTTAGATTTTATTTTATTTTCCTATTTATATGGTAGTTGGATTTATAATCACCATTCCTTAAATCTTAATTAAGTCATACAAAATGCCTAATACAGTATGCTTATAGTTTGCATAATGATTGAACCTGCACGTTACATACTTTTATATATTACTGTGTAAAATAAATAAAAGAATAATATCATGAGACAGAAGTTCTACGAAGTTTCTAATAAATAGGAGTTTCTGAAACTTTTATATTAAATAGAACAAAGTATTACAAGTAAAATGTAATCATAAAATAATATTTAATTAGTTAAGTAACTTCTAATTTTTATAGAGTAAAATGTTCATAAAGTCACTTTAGACAATTTATCTAAAATAATTTGTATTTTGAGTATAAAAATAGATGACATTTTTGTAATAATAGAATTGACCCCCTTATATTTATAGAAATAATTCTAAAATTGTATTATAATATGTATTTAATTTTAAATAATTACGTAAAGGTAATTTTAGGACCATTAAGCCCATTTTTATGTATAATTTATGAAAGCAATAAAACCCGAGAATTTGATTTTATCAAAATTTTAGGATTTTTTTAAAAAAAATCGGATCGGACATACATTTCTAAACATCTTATCTAATTTCTTTTGAAGAAAATGTTAGGTTGTTTTGAGTTTGCCGAATCCAAAATTTGCCCAAACTTTTTGAATAACTTATATATTTTTTTATTTCTTTTGCTATATAATAACGTTTTTTTTTGGAGTTTTCGAATTCTTCAGAAATTCGGATTTTATCCGAATATTAAAAAACCCTGAATTTCTTTTGAATTTTTTATATTTTTTTGTCAAAAATATAAAGAGCTTACAGGACCTTTTAGACTCGCGTTAATTCGGCCATTTTTTTTGTTGGAATATTTTTGCTTATAGTCTTAGAAAAATTTGACCACTTATTAGTCAAAGAAAGCGAATTTTTTAGAATTCGATAGTTCACCTTAGCTGCTCCAATTTCTTTCCTGCTAGTAAAAATTTATGTTAAGATTATTATTTTGAAAGAATGAATGAATTTGACAAAAAAAAAAAAGAGAAAGAAAAAAGAATGAATGATATGTAATTGTTATATTAGCTATTTATCAATAACCTAAAGGAAAGATCAGTTCACCTTATTAAAAGAATCGACGATGATTACGAAAATAAGGAACGATTTATTTTATTATATATACTATTATAAATTATAAATTATTTAATAATAGCTTAAAATTTGAATTAAAGACAACTGGATAACTGATTGTAGATCGGAATGTGCATTGATTTTGTTTAGACAGTGAAGTGGACTAGCAATTGGCGGATGAAGCAAAGCACATGGATGTTTGTGTATATTAGACTAAAGAAATTATAATGTCATCAAGTGAGAATGCTTGTTATTTCCACATCTCAAACAGAGCGCTCATTAACAAATACTAAAACTTTGGTTTCTTCTCTCAATCCCATATAAAACTTGAATTGAGTTTGCCCAAAGCACCTTTTTATGTAACAATGTAGATTACGATCGAGTTGTAGTCGAGGGATACTTTTAATAAAAATACGTAGTAGAATCTAAGTTTGTAGATTAGCCAACTAAAGCACGGGATGCTAAGTCATCTCTACGTAAAAATTATCAACGATTTGGAAGTGATATATCTTTCGAATGGATAAGAACAATTCAACAACATACTCAGTCACGGACTCCTTTTAAATTTTTTATGCCCAAAGAAGTTGATAAAAAATGACGAGCGGGTGCAAGTATTTAACGTATGATCGCATATATATTCAAGAGCGATGATTTAAAATTTAAACGAAGACATCCTTGTGTATTTAAAATTTAAACAATTGATTACCCATCAAAAATATATTAAGGAGTACTACAATAAATTGGTGTGTACAAAAGTTGTGATACGCCAATTGAGAAGTAGCTATTAGGATTAGCTGGCTTCCTGGCTAAGATGAGAAGGACACTCAAAGGGGGGCAAGCGCGTGAAACTCACCCTGACCTGTCTAACAAGTACGAGGTCTAGACTCTAGAGTCTGGTCTATGTTCTTGCAAGTTGCAAGTAGTTGGTATTTATAATGTAATAGTAATACTGTGGAGTACTGAATATTTTTAGTAATAATATTAAGACTAATTTATACTTTGTATACTTCTGATTTTGAAGAATTGAATTTTGAATTTCATAGTTTTCAAATCAATATTTTACATTTCAAAAATTTTAAAACAATCTCACTTTGCATCCCTTGAGGTAAATTTCGTCAATTATCAAATTTAATTTCATATTCTGGAGGGTTTATATTGATATTTAATATTTAAACAATTATTTTAATGTCCCTAATTCGTAGATTTTGTATTCAATTCATTACAAATATCTCATTTACATGGCTGAAATGTATTATTAGTAGATTATATATAAATATACTTTTTTATACTTCAAATTAAGTATTAAAAAGTCTAACATTAGTTAAGATGAGACACAGATAAAATAACACATTTCAACCGTGTAAATGAGATTTTTGTAATGAATTGAACACAAACTCTAAAAAAATATGAATATTGAAATAAATGTTTAAATATTAAACATGTATATTAACCCTCCAGAATATGAAATTAAATTTGATAATTGACGAAATTTAACTCAAGAGATGCAAAGTGATATTGTTTTAAAAGTTCTGAGATATAAAATATTGATTCAAAAATTATGAAATTCAAAGTGCAATTCTTCGTAAACAAAGGGATGCAAAGTGTAAATTAGTCTAGTATTAATATAGTATCGTGAAATAGGCGATTGATATTGACTGAGATGTCGATATAAGTAAACCCCAGAAAGAAAAGAAAAAGGCCTCTCTATCCTGATCAGCCATTCTCATTGACAGCTCTTTGATTCTTTCTCCTTTTCTCCTCCCCACATATACATACACACATCACATATATACATACAGGAGGTAACAGAGCAGCCTACCCCAATCCCACCTATGCATTAACACAGAGTATATAGATAGTGATATACATACACTTCTGCAACACTAGAGTTTGAGATATCTTATAGAAGAGGATGGTGCATTATGAGAGATATGTTCAGTTAAAGAAAGGAGTAGTAGCTGCAGTTGTTTATGAAGATGTTAATGAAAATAATAAGCTTTTGGGTTCCCATAACAATGCTTCAAGTCTTGGTTTGTTATGTGGAGGCTCTGGTGTTGGAGGCTACTATAATTATCAGTATTATTTCAATATAAGTATCAAGAGAACAAGGCCAAAGCTTTTTTATCTTCTTTTACTTACTCTTTTATCTTGTACTCTCATTGTAGCTCCTCAGTTCTGTTTCCTCCCCTCAACTTTTCCTCTCTTATGTAAGTCTTGTCGCTCTTATGATCTTTGTTTGATATATGCAAGTGCTTTATGTTTTTTTATATAATTTTTTTTATGATGGGTTTTTGCAGATTCAACTGGAGCTGAAGATAATAAGGGTCTCATTTCAGATGCAAATGTTTCTCTTTGTTCCTCTGTCTCTAACGGTAACTAATCAATATTCCTTTTTTTTTTACTCATTGGATCTTGGCACCCATCAAGAATGGCCATCTTTATGCTATACACACACTCATGAATCCCATATTTGCTCTGTGAAATAATCCAATTTCTTATTTACTCCGAAATTCAAGCCAGATTGTCTTTACGCAGATGCCCATCAGTGTTTAAAACAAAGAAATAATTTCCGTAAAGATTTAAAAACAAAGTAACTTTTAAATAACAAAGTTTTGCAACTTTGTGTGTTTCCAAGTGGTGGTTTTGATGTTCAGTAATAGGGGTATGGTAGATATAACCGAAATCCTTGTCGTTTTCATTAATATTTTTGACAAAAAATAAAAACACAGTTCTTGTTTAAATCCTTATTTTGATGGATCAATGAAACAGTAGTTGTTTCATTTGTATTCTGACTGTGTCTAGTAACTGGTTTATACCAGGAAGTTATGACATAGTTACAATTTCTCATATGGAACTTTTAGTTGTGGGGACTTGCTAATTTGACATACTCTTGATCAGTTCATTGTGGTGTCTCTGTTTGCTTTGTATTTGTTGCATTTGTCCACATGAATGTCAATATAACAGCTGCTGTTCATTTGTATGTATCTGTTGCATCATTTCACAAACAATCATTCAGCAGTATTTTAGTAATGTAACAGTTCTAGTATACACACACACATACATATTTAGATATTTGGTAGCATTATTTCTCAGTCATCTTATACACAATAAAAAAGTTGGTATGCTTTTTGTTATTAAAAAAAATAAAGTTAAGATGTAATTGTATTTATTAGTTGCAAAATTTCTCAATAATTCAGTTGTTAAAATAACTTCCCTGTGTCATAATTATTGATAGAACTTTGGTTACAATGTGCAGGGACTCTCTGTTGTGAAAGAAATAGTGTCCGTACTGATGTGTGTATAATGAAAGGGGATGTGAGAACACAATCTTCTTCCTTTTCGGTTCTCCTTTACACACCCTCTAACAATACATACGATGACATCAGTCGTGCATCGGATCTCTTAATGAATGGTAAAGACGAACTACAACATGAAAAAATCAAACCTTATACTAGAAAATGGGAAACAAGTACAATGGCAACTGTTGATGAATTGCATCTCATCTCCAAGAAACAGAATTATGGTATTCATCATCGGTGTGATGTAAAGCATGATGTTCCTGCAGTTTTCTTCTCAACCGGAGGATACACTGGTAATGTATACCATGAGTTTAATGACGGGTTATTGCCTCTTTTTATAACATCACAACAATTTAACAGGAAGGTTGTGTTTGTTATTCTTGAGTATCATGATTGGTGGATTACTAAGTATGCTGATATTCTTTCACTCCTCTCGGATTATCCACCTATCGATTATAGTGGAGAGAAAATAGTACATTGTTTCCGTGAAGCTATTGTTGGCCTAAGAATCCATGATGAGCTTACCGTGAATTCTTCTCTGATGGAAGGAAATGTATCTGTCAGAGATTTTCGCAACATTTTGGACCAAGCCTATCGTCCTAGAATTCAAGACATTATTCAAGAAGAGGAACGAGAAGTTGAACTGTTAAAAGATAACTTCCCTTCATTACAAAAGTTGTCAAATCCACTAATTACAAAGAAAGGGAAGAGCAGGCATGTGTTAAAGAAACCAAAGTTGGTCATAATGTCAAGAAATGGATCAAGGTCAATTATGAACGAAGAATTACTGGTAAAAATGGCTGAACAAATAGGATTTTTCGTGGAGGTTTTAAGGCCAAATCCCACTACAGAACTTGCAAAGATATACCGGTCACTGAATTCAAGTGATGTGATGATTGGGGTTCATGGTGCAGCCATGACTCATTTTCTTTTCATGAGGCCTGGTTCTGTGTTTATTCAAGTGGTTCCTCTCGGAACTAACTGGGCTGCAGAGACTTACTATGGGGAACCTGCAAAGAAGCTTGGTTTAAGGTACATAGGCTACGAAATTATTCCAAAAGAGAGTTCATTGTATGAGGACTATGATAAAGATGATCCTGTTTTGAGCGACCCTGATAGCGTAAACAATAAAGGTTGGGAATTCACTAAGAAGATCTATCTTGATCGCCAGAAAGTGCAGTTAGATCTTGTAAGATTTGGGAAACGCTTGGCTCGATCCTACTCTTACTTCTCTGGTGGCAAGAAGAAAAAGCATATTCGTCGCTCATTGCAGTAGGTATTGGCCTTTACAAGTTAAAGCTATCATCTTAGTCTATTTTTAGGCCCCATTCAATTGATTTCTTAAACAAGTGTAGATTGGAAGAATGTTTGTGGGAATCAGTTATATAATCTCCTGTATATTAGTAGTATGACAAAAGGAAAGAAGAAAAGGCTCCAATGAAGTAACTTGTCCTTGTCCATAAGTTAATCTAGAATTCTGAATTAATTTGTAAGCTCAAGATTTACCAGATTAATCGCTTATGTATTTAAAACTTCACCAACTTCGAAAGTTCATTGACAGCAACGAAGAGATCGGTAACACATCCATCAATACATATCACCTTTTTCTTTGCCAGGCATTATGAAGTGATTTTGCCTTTATTTGGGATATGTTTTGTCATTGGTAATGATCATTATGCTGGTTGTCAGAGAATATAGTGGTAATGGCCAATGGGCTTTTTGTTCCATAATTTTCTTGAATGTCTTGAATTTCACAACCCGAACTTAAAAGGGCTTATATGACATTTTTGATGACATGTGTTTAATGTGGAACCAGGCCTTCTCATGAACCATTGAACCCACACCGCTTCAGCCTGACATGCATATCTGCAAAATTATGATTCAAAATAAAATTCTCAATATCATAATCTATAAAATAAAATTGAGAACATTATACAATATTACAATTTTGAACATGGTACTGACAATGTGACATCAGTAGAAAATATTTATCGGAGACATTTAAAACAGCTATTATTATTACATCATAATGACTCACACATAAATTATATTACTAACTCTAAAAATAATTATAGTATATAGCTATAGGTTTCAAATTTAAATAATGTACTGTTACTATTGTGTTGGGATTAAAAAATCTATATTAAAAATATTAATTTATCATGAATTATTAATTTATCAATTATTAACCAAATGTAAGGAGGAAATTGAGGCTATGTAAATCTTTGAAGAGGCAGATCAGAACATTGAAAGTAGCCGAGTTGCTTTAACGCAGCAACCTTTTTCAAATAATAGCTCAAACGAGTTGGGGTAAATGGATTATATGTAAATACATCATCTTCAACATATCGATCTCGATTGTCTCCTCATGAAAATTGACGACTATATCATGTTTGTTGACTCGATCATTTTTGTAGATGCTGTATGATTTTTCATTATTGAATTAAAATTTTTTTCTTAAAAAAATAATAACAGTGTTCTTAATTATATTTATAGTCAACTCCTAGGCTACAAATCGGAAATAATATCTTTGCCACGTCTTGGACCTTCTAGACTCTGGGAGGTTTTTTTTTTTTCAGGATAGACTCGCGCGGGAGGTTTGAATAAAATAAAATGTATTTTAACATATTAAACCTTTCATTTATTACGATAACTATCCCTCACATGCATATTAAATAATAAAATAATTATTTTTATTTAATAGGAGTATATATATAAATATATTTTATATATTTGAAAATACATATAAAAATCAAAATACAATGACCAAAAGAGTATTATTATGAATATATAATTTCTTATTTATACGTATCCGTGAACATTAAGTTTATTCTCTTTGGAATGGAACCAAATAGGTAATTTAACTAAGAAACTATTGTAGAAAAAGGAAAGGAACATTATACACGTGTAACTATAAAGTAAAGGGTATGTTTTGCAAAATAATTTCCGTTTATAAACCCAGCTTTTGTCTACGGAAAAAACTACTACATTTTTGGTCAATTTGACAAGTTATAATGATCTCCATTTCATTGTTCTAGAAAAAATTATCCAAATAATTATTCAAAAAATTAAAAATAAAATAAAAATTCAATTGATTGTCTGGAAAAGTTCTTACTTCTCCTCTATCTCATGTTCAAAACTCTTATAATTTTATATTTATAATTTAAAAACTATATTTTATTTGTAGTTTAAATAAAAAAAGAAAGGGAAAAATTGGGAAAAAAAATACTTATTTTGCACAATTAAATCATTTTTTTAATGTTAAAACTTTAACATGTATATATAGAGCTTCAGCTCGTTGCTGTACCACTACCACTGCTAGTATTACTTTATCTCGATTCCGTGCTACATCATGAATACTGGCAGCAGTACATTAGCATCACTATAAGGAAAAGAAATGTAAGGACGTGTTTGGCAATACAACTGCATGCTTTACATAAAAAATAAAGTGTACCGTCTCGATTTATATCCTATGCATTTACAACTCCGTCATCAAGCCATGTGATTGTCATATCTCTCTCTTGCTGGTACAAGTATGGTGTTCACCTCGGAGAAATTAAACTATCATATTTCTATAAATAACTTTCACATGCGTTTTATCTATATGTATTATATAACATATATTAGGTGCTTCCCCATTGCAAATTATCTAAATTTAGTACCCAATATTACAAATATGTTAACACCTACCCCACCTTATTTGGCTTGGAAATATTTAATTTATGACTCTAAATTCGTTTTTGGTAAAAACCTACATTATAAGGAATCGGGGTTTGCTATATTTGGTACATGTTTTATACATAGTAATGCTATATTTTGCTTTTCATCTTTCTCCTCCAAATATAGTTACACTTGCCTTGAAAGATAAATATAGAGAGTGTAAGCTCTCTTGTCTATATATGCACCCTTTTTGCTATATATAATTTGATAGCATTGTTGAGATAGGTTATAGAGAATTGTGAGGAGGAGCAATGGGGAGGGGCAGGATTGAGATCAAGAAGATAGAGAATGTCAATAGCCGGCAAGTCACCTTCTCGAAACGACGGTCTGGATTGCTGAAAAAGGCCAAGGAGTTGTCGATATTGTGCGATTCCGACGTCGGAGTTATCATCTTCTCCAGCACAGGGAAGCTCTATGAATTCTCTAGTTGTCGGTATGTTTTTTTTTTGCTCTTGAAGTTGGAAGTTTTGCAATAATTTTATGTTTTACAATGTCATATAGTAAACCTCAAAAAAGTTCAAGATTTCATTATTTTTTATTATTAATTTTCCTATGTCAACAGTTTTTTCATATAAAGTTAAGCCCTTTGAGATTATGCAAATATTAATCAAAGGCCTAGTGTTTTGTATATACATTCTATATGATTACATTTTTTTTTGTAATGTTTTACTAGTTTTAGTGTACTATATACTCAAATATGTCAACTATTTCACAATTTAATAGAATATGCTTGTAAGAAGTTTTTAACTAAAAATGTTAAATACGTTAGGACTCCTTTTAGGACTAACCTCTAGACTGCTTAGCAACCTTGTTAGATTCAAATATGGAATAACACGAGTTTATGAACAAACTAAGATGTCATTTACTTATTTGTTTAGTCCTAATGGTCTATAGCCTTAGTTATAAGAAATTCAGCTTTAATTGGACCAACCAAACGGGTAAACCGGTTGGCAGAAACAAAATAATACTCATCGAATTATTATCAAATGGAGCCTAACTTGGTAAGGACATCTTGAAAAGGATAACATTGTTGGGTCAAGCAAGCCCACATTGTAATTTCAACTAGCTGTAATGGGCCCATAGAAAAAAAGATAGGTGAGTACTGATCGAGTTTCACCTTTTTCAAGAAAAAAGATTGCAAAAATAGTATAACCGTATAATGGGTCGAAACTCGAAAGACTGAAAGTTGTTAAATAAAGAGAATAATCTGTGATCTTATTTTTGGTAACTATAGAAATAATTAAATCTATGGCTTTTATACAATTATATACTTCCCAAACTGCAGCTTATCATTCATAGCCATGGTGATTCCATGGCCTTTTTTCTTCTTCTTGGCAATATGTTTTTGTAATACAAACAGTGTTTAACATATACTCCCTCTATCCCAAATTATTTATCCATTTTAATTTTTACACGTAATTTAAGGTGCATCACCAATATTTTTACTAAATAATTTTTTAATTTTTTTTTGTATATAAAAATTCAATATTTAAACTTTTATTTACAAGAAAAAGTTTTAAAAAATATCTAATGAAAATATGTAATTAATAGAAATATAGCAAGAATAACTGGGATCACCTTAGTTATATCTTACTGCGCTTAATAAAACACTAGCTTATATCCCGTGCGATGTACGAATCAAATTGTTTTAATATCTTATTTATATATTTTGAATACATTTTTAATTTTATAATAATAATTTAATTTTTATTTAATTTTATATGTATATATTTTATATAATTTTTCATATACTTTATTTGTATTTTAATAGAATAATGTTTTTGTGTTTTGTTTAGAGATGTGCTTTATTTACGAGATTAATGTCACGTGTTTTAGGTAGGAGATTAGTGTTTAAAAATTAAGTCCAATAATAACTATCGGGCCCAAATACCGATCAAGGACCACCAAACTTTTAATATTTAAGTTTTAATAATATATAGTATAGATGATCCGAATAAACATCGAGCCGAATCCATATTTAAAAATGTCAATAGATATTTAAATAATCCATGTCTTTACATTCTTCATTTCTAAACCTCTTCATAAGAGCAAGATTAGTGGTGGTGTTTGATTGGGGAGAAAGGAATGAAATGAAATGAAATGGGTGAAATTAAAAGAAAAATAATGGAGATTTAAGGAAATATTTGAAAGAAAATGAAAGAGTGCAAATTTGTTATAATAAGAAATGTGAAGAAAATAAATATGAAAAGTAATGGAGCGTTGTTTCTCAAATTAAGATTTTGAGTTGTAGTTTATGTTGTTAGGTGTGAAATGAAAGTATGAATGAAATTTTTAAACATTTATCTATATTATAATTCAAATTTCATTTCATTCCTTCCGAATTCATTCATCCCAATAAAATACAACATAAAAGTATCCACTGTGCAGTAAGCCCACAAGATTGTGGATCAATTGATGCAGGTAGTGAGATCGACATAAAACTTCAAAGTGGTTATAATATATATTTTTCTGGTTGCAGCATGGAACAGATCATTGCAAGATACAATAACAAGAGCCCAGATTCCGAACTTCCTTCAATTGAAAATGTTGCCGCTGTGAGTACAAAAACATTGATTTTAGGCTTTTAGCATAATATCATATATATGCATGTATCATAATTAGCAATGGAGTAATATTTACAGCATGATTAGCAGCTTGAGTATAACTATAAGCATGATTGGCAGCCTGAAGTAGATTCCTTGAAAATGGAGATTGCAAAGCTCCAAAAGGTGTACAGGTAAATTATGCATTACCAGTATCTATTTGCATGCCCTGCTCTCAATTGATGTGTCTTATGTACAACCTATGTCTTATAAATGTCTGTATAAAATTATAATGTAATATATTTATATTTAAAGGAGAATGATGGGGAAAGAACTAGAAGGGTTGAACTACAAAGAGTTGCAGCACTTGGAGCATCAACTGAATGAAGGCATTTTATCCGTTAAAGACCGCAAGGTACATGGTTAAAACATTTCAATATGCACACACATAATTAAAACATTTCATATGTTTATAATCCACAATTATTTTATGTACATTTTAGTTATTGCATTTTTTCATGTATACCAGGAGCAAGTACTACTGGAGCAGCTCGAGAAATCCAAATTTCAGGTGAGTTTAATATGATCTTGAAGGAGGAGAACAAATGGCGAAAATACCCGACAAATAGCTCATTTACTTAAAAAACTAATCTTAATTGTTTTGATGACTTAAGGAACAAAAGGCCATTCTTGAAAATGAAACTTTGAGAGAACAGGTAATTAATCTCGTAATATATTACTCATTGTTTTAAACAATCACGGCGACATCATATATAAACACTTTGGCCTGGTGTATATATGTAGATTGAGGAGTATCGGCGCACCAAAACTCCATATCACCAAAATTATCAAATTGAGAGAAGAAACTCTTTTGCAAGTTCAAGCATAGTTAGTCAGCCGAGACCAACCAAAGAAAGAGATTCCAACACTTCCTTATGTTTAGGGTAAGTAGTAAATTAGGTATATTTTGTACATCATATATAGGTATGCAATCATATACAAGGTAATGCTTTTCATGACTTGTATATATGAGCATGAATGTGTAATATAAATTACATGCATTACCAAATGTCGTACCAGTGCATGATACTCTCGTGTCTCGAATCAGCATGGGAAGGTTCCGATACAGAACAACTGAGCCCTGTACCGTCAAACACAATTTGCTATACTTCTTAGATTATTGCATGTTATTGAAATCAAATATATATATATGTTGCCATATGATGAAAAATGCACTTTGTAACAGGCTGGCCGCGGCAGGTGATGCTTATGAAAAGAGTAAAAGACCAAAGATTGAATGGGTGTCAAATGAATCAGGAAGTCACATTGCTTCACCTTAAAACCTTTACCATACTAGCTCGTAAAAGTGGTTCTTATAGTAAAGAACTTCTTCTGTATAATTATTCGATTTCTTTTTCTATTCTTGATGGTAGTAGTTCTTCACTTCTTCTTTAATAAGCAGTAACTTTAAGTTCTTATCTTCTAGCATCCTACATTCGTGCTCCTCAAAATCATGTATCGAAGGTATGCTTTTTAAGGTATAAGATAAAAGTTTTGCGAGCTAACTTATAGGCATACAGCACATTAGTTTCATCAGCAAGAGTGACCACTTAAGTAAAGCCATTGGCATGATTTTTCTTTAGGGAAGAACTCTGGTTAACGCGACCATCCAACATGTACAAATAATTTAAAAGATGACCAATTAAATTATTGAGAATCAAGCCGCTACATATATAGTCCTGTAAAATTTCTTTAATAAGAGGGTGTCACGCCCCGCATAAACTATAGCATCACGGCACAAACGATTACCCTTCTCAACCAGTGCAGCAACAGAAACTTACAAATTCACGACCTTTAATTTCCTAGCATAATATTTTTAGAGAAATATATTTAATTCCACAGCCTCTAAAAGGAAAAGCAGCACACAAATTGTTGGGTACTTGCTGTTCATTCTGGAAACGAACCAACCTGTCCTGATCGGTGGCACTAAAGCTTAATGTCGGCTGAAGAATTAATGAAACATTGGAGTATAATATCTGGGCCTTGGAATGGAATACCAATATTCATACTTATCTTACGGTCCAAAGTCCACAAAAACATAATTAGCCCAAGAAAAAGAATAAACTTCAAAATGACAAAGGAGAGTAGTAGGACATGGATCAAGTTGCAAGACGGCCCAAAAATAAAGTTGTCAAGGGGCTTCTGGAGTTGACCAAACTAGAATATAAAAATATCTCTAATGAGTGTCAAAAAGAGTGTCAAAGTGTCATATGACATGATATGCCATAACATTTTTGTTAATACTCTATTGGAGGAGTGAGAGAGGTGTCAACCAAAGTTGCCAACTTTTGACACCCTTATGAAATGGTAAAAATGTCATAAACATTCATACCTAGTATTAATTATACATGAATCAAAGATCAACAATTTTGAGTACCAACCATTGGAATAAAATTTTCTATAAAGAGTGCTAAAATATTATTGAAGAAAGAGAAAATATTTTATTAATTTTTTTAATGATTTGTAAATATTGGCAACTTTACTTAACAACCTCCGTTGGAGATGTTCTAAAAAAACTAGGGGATGTAGTTTCTTTAAAGATTAAAGAAATGATTGTCTATAAAATAGACAAAAGAATACATTAATTTTTAAATGCACGTAAAGTGACCAAGTGAAAGGACAAAAATGGTTCAATTTTTTTATTATTATAAAAAAATCAGTGAATAACATAGAATTTGAAAACGATAAATAAAAATATAACATATCAGTTCGTAGGCTCAATGGTGACACATTAACACAAATTGTAATATACTCAAAATCCACTACATATTGTCCACACTGTTAAGATAACGAATTTGCTGAAAGGCACGATCCATACTGATGAATATGTGAATGTGCTTATGTGAATCAGTTGTCTTCGTTGACACTGTTTTTGTATGCATTTTAAAACGTATGTATGTGTTTTAATTTAGAACCTGTGGGAGAACATGTTGTGTTATAATTTGTACAGGGCGAAGCAATTTGCGTCAGTCTTATCGAGGGTAAACCTAAAAAATTTATATATGACTTAAAAATTTACTTAAAATCCGTAACTTAAAGCTGAAACAAACAGCGAGTAACTGATCACTTATGACTCCTTTTTTTTTTTTTGGCTAAATGACTTGTGACTTTTAAATCCAGGCGCTTAGGATTCGGGAAAAGACACCATTTTATAGAGTCATAATAAGCTAAGAGGTTGAAAAAGCCAAATGATAATATGATCAAGGATGGTGATTAAGTGGCCTCGTCACATCTCATTCACATCCTAATTATATATGTTGCTCATCTCCTTAGTCCTTCCTAATTCACAATTTCTCTCCCACTATACTGGATATTTTTAGTCAGTCGTCAACTTGTCTGCATCCGCCGGATCTCTTTTCTTTTATTTTTAAACTACGACTCTTGTACTTGATTACCATCGACCTCTATAGTTATTCCGATCAACCAGCCAAGAAACATTTATCGGTGAAAGATTATTTTACCGGGATGTTTAGAAATATAATAATATTACAACTAGTTAATTATTAGTCAAATTAAGTAAATAATTATATTTTGCTATATAAATCACACAATGTTTTCGTTCTTCCTTGAGTTTTATCACATAGCAGTAAAATGGTGGGACCTTGTTGTTTATGTTTATCTATACTATATTATTATAATTGAAAAATTAAAAATTTTGATAGGTATCGTGGATACTGGACCATAGATCTAAAAAATATACATATATTATATATAATTTTATTATTATAATACAGACTCTAATTATACACATATCTTATATCTATATTAAGTAAAATTTAAATTTTAAGCCCAATTATATCTATACTTCTATACTATATTATTAAAGCCGAAAGATTAAAAGTTTTGGTCGTCGGTATGGTACTGAGTGAACCATAAAAAAGATCTTGACCGTCCAATTTTAAGTGAACCATAGAAACAATCTTAACCGTTGAATTTTAATAAAATATAATTTTAAAAGAATATAATCATACATACAATTCTAACACCAGTAGTCCTCCTTTTATGCAAAAGAATATAATCATACATACAATTCTAATACCAGTAGTCCTCTTTTTATGCAAACAACTCATAAACATTATAATTCATCCTATTAAAATATAAATACAAATAAATTATATAAAAATATACACATATAATATTAAATAAAATTTAAATTATTATACAAATACAAATAAATTCGAATCATTAAAAAATATTAAAATAAAAATATTAAAAAACTAAAAAAATTCATCCGTGCATCGCACAGGATATAAGCTAGTATTTATTAAAGCCGCAAATGCAAATGTTTAGTTAATCGTCGGTCTGGTCTTTTTGTGTTCCTCTCAACTTCAAATACACGTGTCTCCTACTCAATTTCAAACACATTCTTTTAATCAATAAACAACCATGTTTTAATTTCCTCATTAGTCAAAATATTTAATTTATTTAATATCATAATTTATTAATTAAATTTTATGAATATTAAAATAATAATATTATTTTATTTATATTAATTAAATTTTATTATTGTGCTCTATCTATATTATATTACTCTAAACGAACTTCTGTTTTAATTAGAATATAGAGTTGTACTTACATCTAATAGCATGTTTCAATTTTCTCATCACTAAAATACTTTAATTTATTTAAAATTATAATTTTATAATTAAATTTTTTGAATATTAAAATTATATATATATATATATATATTAAAACATACTCTTTTATTTAAATTTTAATTAAAATATTTTCTAATATATTCGAAACACTTTTTATTAATAAAAATTTATTAATTTTTTGCATATGTTATTAATCTATGTTAATTAATATAAATATATAATAATATATTAATGAGAATTTAAACACATAATATAAATATGATTAAAAAATAATGTATCCAATGTACAACATTAAATAAAAAATATTAATAACATAAATAATCAAATTAAATATTTAATTCATTTAAAATATATAATATATTTTTTATTAGTCAAGGGCTAGTATAATATATGTTTAATTCAACTAGTATTATTATATACGGAGGAAGTGTGTATATATATAGGTTAAAAGCACCAAGGAACAAAATGATCATAAGCACTAATGCTCAATAGCCTGCTCCACACAAAACTCCATCTTCTACCTTATTATATATATTAATAACTGTTTCATTTCCTCTCTCCCAACACCGTCATCTCTCTCTCAAGAACACACACACACACTAAAACCATGAAGCTAGGACTTCCGAGAACAAGTAGCTGCAACAGCAGCACCACCAAAAAAATCATCCCTACTACCTACATGAGATCCACTTCCTACATATCTGACCCTAACCATCACACCACCAATAATAACACCTCCGTCGTCCTCCACCGCCACTCGAAACCTCGTATTATCATCTCCGCCTTCTTCCGGTCACTCATCAACCTCATCTCCTTTCCCATGATTCTCCCCACTTGCCGTTGGCTAACACTGCCTTCCCACGTCTCCATAACTCCAGCTCTTGGCCGCAAAGTCACCGGAACCCTATTCGGAAACCGCCGTGGCCACGTCAGCTTTGCTGTTCAATACGACCCCAGATCGGCACCGGTGTTGATCATCGAGCTAGCAGTGTCCACGTCAACTCTTGTCAAGGAAATGTCATCAGGGTTGGTGAGGATTGCTTTGGAGTGCTCTAGGGGTCCCACGACACGCCGTCATGGTAAATTATGGAAAGAACCAATGTGGACTATGTATTGTAACGGTAGAAAATCAGGGTACGCGCTGTCACGCGAGTGCACACAGTCGGATTGGCACGTGCTTAATACCGTGGAGAGCGTATCGGTGGGTGCCGGAGTGATTCCAGTGGTGGACGATGGCCGGAAAAGTTGTGTATCGGAGGGGGAGTTGTTGTATATGAGAGCTAGGTTTGAAAGAGTGGTGGGGACACAACACTCGGAAGCTTACTACATGATGAACCCTGATGGAAATGGTGGGCCCGACCTTAGTATATTTTTACTCAGAGTATAGAAAAAGAACAATAATGATTGTTTGTTTGAGTCCTTGATGCATGTTTTGGCTGTGAATTATTTATCGAATGTGTATTTAAACAGTGATTTCGAAGTTGTATGACGAGTAGACGCGATGTTGTTAATATTTGATTCCGAATATGATTAATCAACTTGAGCATGCAATAAAAGGAAGCCAAATACACATGTGATAGTTTGGTTTATATTACAACAAGTATACAGAGTAAACGTGCATTTCCAAGGATAATTAACAATGATGATTTGTGTTTCTTTGTGTCTATCATTCACTTGATTACCAATATATATTTTTATGAGGCATGGTCACGTACTACTCACTAGAGAATATTTCCAATCAAATTGTTTAAGTTTTTCGACATCATCATCGCCTGCTTAATTAGAATAAATATTGCTTTCTTTACTGTGCACTACGTCATGCATGGCTGAACCATATAGTGCCACGAAAGGTCACTGATGATCGTTGATCAGGTCATCAAATTAATGCTCTAAGCTAATTGTAAAAGTATAATCAGATTATAATACAATTATACCAGAGTGAACTATATATATCTCAATTTTCGTGACGGAAGTTCACATACAGAGGCAATGAGAAAATCTACAAACAAAACACAGTAGACTTATATATGTTGGCCGATGAGAAAGCCTAAAGAAAAATACTTTAGGTTAGAAATAAGAGTCAGCATTAAAAATATATCGAAAAGTCAACCGTGATCTTTATATATATGAGAAAGTGTAAAAAAATTGACATGGAAGATATACTTGGTTGGAAATTAGAAATAAAGGAATATACACTCATTTATTTGCTGCAACCTAGCAAAAAGGCATGCATGAGACTGAATATTTTTTGTCTCTGCGCTAGCTGCATGCTCGCAAGTGTATATGGAGAGGCAGAAGAAGAAGTCATGCCTTCAATTATAGCCTTGCTGATGCACGTTACTGCTACTCCTATTGTACCACCACCATTCACCATGCAAGATTATATATATTATGGGGTTGCTTGACTATACTATCATAAGCGATTTAACTAAATTATAAATATCATATTACTTAACCTGTTTTAATTGTATCACAAATTTTCAGGAGGCAGGGAGCCGAAATATGTCTAAATTTTCAGCCTGTCGAGAAATTTTAAGGATTCAATGACATTGGTTAAAATTTGCCACCGATGTTAAAAAGAATTTTAACATCAGTTTATCCTTCAACTACTTGGACATCGGTTTTACGCACAACCAATGTGTTATATAGGTTTAAAAAAAAATATTCACCAAATACATCTATTTTCTCCCCTTAACCAAAAACTTCCCCCTTTACCAATATCATTTACCCCTTAGTCAACTATTTTACCATTAACTTAAAACTAAAAATATTAAAATTAAAAACATTAAAAACTAAAACATAAAACCTTTAAACTCATTACCCCATCTCATATACCCCGACTCTCTCATATACATCCTCATCCCCGTCTCCCCCTTTCAAATAAGAACCCTAACCCTAAATATTTCCCATCCATTCTCAATAATTAGAAGAACATTCACACTAATTTCTCTTTTTCTTCTCTCGCGCGCTCGCTCCTCTCTTCCCAGTCTGCTCGCTCACTGCTCGTTGATCTTCTCTCGGCTTGGTTCACTGCTTGGCACATCTGTTCACTGCTAGCTTGTACATCTATTCACAGCTTCGCACATCTTGGTAAT
Source organism: Oenanthe javanica (assembly GCA_008931105.1). NCBI lineage: Eukaryota > Viridiplantae > Streptophyta > Magnoliopsida > Apiales > Apiaceae > Oenanthe > Oenanthe javanica. Next base: position 14,361 of record QRFB01001891.1, on the reverse strand, counting down.
CTTGAAACGGAGATTTAAACGAAGAGTTCGTAGCTACAACTACAAATCTCAATTGCTACAGCTGCAAATCTCGATTTAGTAAGTCGGTAACCTTTGGTTGTTTCGATTTAGTTTTAATTTGGAGGTTAATTAGATCAAAACCCTAATTTGTTTTAATTTGGGGGTTAGTTAGATTAAAACCCTAGTTTTAATTTGGAGCATATGTATATAATATTATTGTCCGGTTTCTTTGCATAATAGCTATTTTGGGAACTATTTTTGGATTTTTTTGTACTCATTGATATAATGCACAGTGTGATTTAACTTATTTATTTCTGGTACTCTCTGTGTTATCTCACATGCCTTTATTTTTCCGGAAGGCATTTAAAGACAATCAAGATGGAATGGAGCCTCCAGGGATGTGGAAGACATTGGTTGGGGTGATCTCTCAAGTCAAAACCACACAAACAACCACAAAAAATGTAAGTTAATTTCTGGATTGGACGTAGTTAGATATTTAGTATTGGGATATGTGTGTATATATGTGCATTATACAAGCATATCTAATGTTAATATGATTTCATGTAAAATGTATTGTTAAATTAGTAGTTTGCATCTGATCCCTCTTCGTCTATTGTATAGTACTATTTCAACTCTATGGCGTTTTGTCCCACTATTTTGTACGGACAGAGAAATTAAGAGACGGTAGTGGTAAATATTAAATTTTATACTGCTCACTCTGAAATGTGGAAGATTCTCCTAGCTCGGACTCGCTCTCTCCTGGTACAACCTGTTCTCCTTGAAGAGCAGTCCAAGGGTTTTCTCCTGGTTACTTGTAACATCATACTACCACTTACTAAATTGTTAGAGAGTATCCCACTCCTTTTGATTTATTCATGTTCCTATAGGAGTTGGGTTGGCTGATCCGCGAAGGATTGTAAGTTTTTTATGCGTAGTCTTGTAAGTTTGAAGTTTACTTGGATTAGCTGAAAGATTCTCTGTCCTATATTTATTTATTGCGTTATGCAGACTAATTATTGGTGTCTTGAATTGGTGCGGAAACAATCCTTTGCAACCGGAGATATGAATGTTACCATATATTCTACCTACCCACTCAGGTGATCAAATAATATTTTCTTATTTAGTTTATCGTTGATTTAAGCAAATAAATTATTTGTTGCACTATTGTCCAAAATGAGTTTGATTAACATACTAAAAAATATATCAAGTATGTCCTGAACTAGATCTTTTAAAAGTTGGTGATTTATTAAAAATAAAACATATATATCTTAAAATCAACTTGGATAGACTTGTATTGTGACTCTCTTAATCTTTAAGAATACTAAACTTTTTTGTCCTTTTATAATAACCTCGTTTTATCACTCAGGAAGAATATGGGAGGAGGTTTGTTGGTCTAATTAGACCAACAATGCTAACTTTGAGATTTTTTTTTAATGTACCTTATCTTGAAATAGATTGGAATCAAGTAGGCACCTTGTGTGCGAAGGTTAGTAAATACTGCTAAGTACATTAATTAATTACTTGAATTGGTGTGGGTACTGTGTGTAGCTTACAAAACCTTGTCCATTTTCAAATTGCCACTAGCCACCAAGATTTTTAATCGTATCATAATTAGAATTTTAAAATCACCAGCAAACTAATGTGTTCTTTGTTTGTGTTAAGTGTTCGCAGTGGGCCCCAGAGAATAGGAAGTCTTACACAAAAGAAGACCTCGATGTTGTGCAAATGGAAGATTTTGTCTATATCGAAGGATTCATGTAATCTGTGACTATAATTTTTTTGTTATTGTCATATCGGAGGTGTATTACTGTTTTATCGGTCTTGGTTATAACAGCTGGTTGAAATATTGTGATTAGTTATGGTAAATACTATGATATTTTGATTGTATTAGTTATGACGCTTTTGGTCTTGTCATCGTTGTACGATTTTAGATTTTATTGTGGTTTGATAATGATAATGAAGTTTCGCTATGATTTTGACTTGTTTTTCTTTTAGGTACTTGTATGTGGCTTACCTTGTAGGTTTGTGTTTTTACTTTTGATATTTTGCTGCTTATATATAATTGAGAGCACGTAAATGTGTAATATAAAGACATCAGTTTAGATATAACTACTGATGTCTAAAATGACTATTTACACCGCAAGCTTCTGCACAACTGATGTCCAAACCAAGAGAATACATCATTTTGATAAAACAAACTCATGTCTATTAGAACTTTTAACATCGTTTTTCTTGATGTCCAAGTGATGTTAATGGTCTTAGACATCGGTTATAAACTGATGTGAAGAACGATATCAACCAATGTCTTAGTGGGTGTGGAGAAAGATATTCCTTTTTAACATCAGTTTTTCAGCCGGTGTCTTAGATAACTTACAACATCGATTCGTTAAAAACAACTGATGTTAATGATGAAAATAGACATCATTTTTATACTTAAAAACGATGTGTTTGATACTTGTAGACATCGGCTAAAAACCGATGTTAAAGGGGGTACCTTTCTCTACACCCACAAAGACATCGGTTGGAAACATGTTCGACTAAAAACCGATGTTAAAGGGGTACCTTTCTCTACACCCACAAAGATATCGATTGGAAAAAGGTTAGATATCGGCTATAAATCGATGTCTATTGCAATATTTCTAGTAGTGAATATTATATTTATATATACGTATAAATTTAAAAATCTCGATATTGTGTCAAATAGTCAAATATATTAAATAATTTATAAAATGCATATGGGTAGAGAGTAACTCAGTCGTAGAGTTATTCATTTATTGTTCTCAAGATCTTGGATTCAATTTTCTCTATTATCAAAATTTATCGAATAGATACTAAAAAGTATTCTAAAGAATTAATAATTAAAAAAAAGCCTTCAAAATGCATATAAAAGGACAGGGTCGAGCATAGAGGGACGAAGGTATATCTACCAACATGTTTCCATTGCTTTCACACCAATATAAGTTTCTTTCATGTTTTATTCCATAAATTTTATTTTAGTTTGGTTTTTAAAATCAAATTAATTAATTTTGATTAATAAATAAAATATATTATATAATAATATATATTTTTATAAATAATATCATAATAAACTTTGATTATTTTATTTTATGAATCAATTTATAAAATTATAAATTAATATTTTTTTAATTGTTAGTCGAAATTAGGTTAGGATTTTGAAAAGTCAAACGAAAACAAAATTAATGTGAGAGAGTATATATTAGAGCATATGCACCGGAGGGGGCAAAAAGTTGATTCATCAACTTTATCAATCCTACTTTGTAAAAGTACCATGCACCGCATCCTTTTTTAGTCTATCAAAAGTTGACGGTCCATCAATTCATCAACCATCCCTTTGATTTTCGCTGGAGTTGGCAAAGGGCATTAATCTGTAGGACCCACGTTAATTTCATTTTTTCTTAACTATTTCCATTTCTGAACATTTCAACCGATGCATACAGGTAACCGGTAAAAAATTTACCAACAATCATATTTTTATTTATAAATATGAACTTTTTGTGTTCATTTTTTTCACACAAAATTTTAACACCCAAATTCATACCTTCCCAATCACATTTTTCTTTTATTCTTATACATATAATTATATAAATATATAATGGGTACTAATTCATGAGGATTATGTAAAAAATTTAACTATGTTCAATGTTTTTAAATTGATTTAAATCGTGGTTCTTGCTTTCAAATCTTATCAAAAATTTAAATTTATCCACAATCTTATCAAAAATCTAAACTTATCCGAAAATCTATAATTGAATATTATTTGTGAGACCATTAAATAATAGAAATGAATATGAATTTATGATATAAAAACATAATTATTTATTTGATGAATAGTAACCGATGAATTGATAGAGTTGTATGGGTGCATAAAAAATAAGAAAAATAATTGATTTTTCATGAATAGTAACCAACTCCATCAATTCAATTCATGAATAGATGAATTGATGGCCCTCATGGGTGCATATGCTCTTAAGCCTGTATATATGTGATCAACTTGAAACCTATAAATTATATATATATATAGATCGAGTCAGAAATTTTCATGTCATCATTTCGTTTAAACAGACGTCTGAATGAGTGACCGGTCCAAAGTCGTAACTTCGTGGGTGAAGTAGTACTTGTCAAACTAGTTTGAACTAATTATCAGACTTACAAAACGTCAGTTATGTAATCGGATAGTTCCAGTAGCCGCGGCGCCAGTTAGTTCGGATAGTTTGTCACGTGTACAGTATTATATGCGGTCTATTTTTTCTTGTAATTGATCAATAATGCTTTAGGTTTGCATGTGTTATATATGGTCTAGTTTGTCCAATGCAGAAGTATGTTTTAGATACGTACTTTGCTACGTTTCATTTATTTTGCTCTTACAAATATAAATTACTCCCAATATTTTGGGAATTATACTAAGTTGATATAAATTAAACCACTTTTATTTACCTGAGATACAAAGGTTTTATATGCAAATATTGGAATGGTGTTTTTGTAAAATCATGATTTATTTAAATTTTTACTAATAAACTATTATTTTGTACTAAAATATTAGGAAATTAAGTATATTGAGTTTCTTTGTAAAGAACAATTAAAAGGTCATGAACAAACAGATCTCGTGGGATCAGATGACCCAACGTGCCCTGCCTGTCTCCTTCCCTGTGCATATATACATAATTCTTACATGTTAATTACAGCCAGAGCATGCAGAGAAATCATACATGATCAAGTGTTAATGGATATGTGTATATATATTCATATATATATATATATATATATAGGCAAGTGATCAAATAGAAAATAACTTAGAATAGAAAATAGAAAATAAGATCTACACCACATATTTAATCTAATCTAATGGCAAGGAGAGACATCCGCACACAAATCAAATGCACCCTCATACACCCAATCCTACATAATCCCTCCGTTTTTAATTTGATTTTTCCCGTTAATTAGTGAACTTTTTTTCAAATCTAACTTCACCACATTTTTCTCCATCTCCCAACAATCAGTTTGCATACCATATGTGATATATTCCGGTGACTTTTATTTTTCCAGCGATTTCCATTATTTTTTGTAAACCCAGGATATATAATTTAGCNGCAGAGAAGATATATATTTCAACGGATTTTTACGTACGTTTACAATAATATAGAAGATTTTTTCAGATACTTATTATTATAGTACCAATTATATATATATCTATCTGTTTTAGGCCAGAAGACTGGAGTAAGATAAAAATAACATAAATTAAGATCCTGTGTTTGCGATATGTAGTTAATTATTAATTAAGAAAATATTAAGATGGAACCTTTTCAAACCATTGATGCATAAAGTGCAATTATTTTACGGTCTAATATATATACTTGTTCGTATCTGCTCGATCTCTCTACCTGTTTCATGCAGCATACAGCTGGACTGAATCCACATGATCATGTCGTTGAGCAATGTTGAGGATAACATAAAGTGCACTTTTTTTTTATAGTTTAGCTCATCTGACCACATAAAGTGCAGTTTTTTTATTATACAAGTTTGAATGCTTGTTCGTATCTTCAATCGTTTGCTGGCTATGCATATACAACCTAAAATTAATGTATTTTTAGATATTATGTATGATTATATGCTTAAGTGATGACGAGTCAGTTTGAAGCTTGGCTCATGGGAATAAATTACATTACATAATATATATAGAAAGATAAAGGGTGAACTCGTATATATGCAAGTACACCAAGTGACAACTTATTTATACTTCGTTTAAATTAAGATACTTTTTTTCGATTATTGCAATAAACATTGCAAATCAATTTGGTTGCCGAAAGCTGCATGCAGAAAGAAAAATTACCTAATTAGCAAAAAGGAAAAAAACACTACGACCGACGTACGTATAATTATGTGTGGTGTCTTAAAAATATCAACATTTATTTGTAAGACTAACATAACGAGAGCATATATATGGCATGTTTGGTCTGCCTTAAAATAAGTTTTTTTGGACTTATTTTCGGGTAAAAATTTCATATTTTGATAAATATTTTTTATACAAGTATTTAATGTATATTTGAGATTCTATAAGTTGTAAAAAAAAGTTAACTTTTTTCAGAAAAAAGTTAGGAATCTCTAACTTTGTCTTAAAATAAATTGACTTATTCTGGAAAAAAATTCCCCCAAACACCTCATAAAAACGGGCTTGTGATATCTATATATGTGAAAGGAGGTAGAGGCACATACATACGTGCTAGGCGGGATGCTAGGACCTAGGAGAGTATACTAATAGTACGTGGTCACTGAACACGTGTATCTATTTCTTGGTAATAAAGAGTTAGAAAACCAATAAAAAATATTCCGCCGTTTGAGATTTCTTAAAAATAAGTAATAAGTTATTTATTATTTTTAAAAAATATATATTTTTATATTTTTTTAAATATTAACATTTAATTTTAAAATTTTAAGACCAAATCTTATTTTTAAAATAAAAAATAAATTATTTATTTAAAAAAATACATATAAACATATTTTTTCCGAAAATAAATAACTTATTTCCAGAATCCAGAATCTAAGGACAGCCGAACACCACCATTATCTGGACCATTTGGTTGTTGTGGATAAAATATAATCATTTGTCAGGCTTGCCAATATTGAATCAATTCATTTATATACATCAAATATCTACTTTGATTTTCAAGTACTGGTGTACGTCAAATGTCAATAAACAATAATATACAGACGTGTAGATCACGGACAGTCTTATTCCAGGACTATGCATATATCTATATCATTCTTTTTTTAAAAAAATTACACTATGCCCTGTGTGGCAACAAAAATTTTAAGTTAAATTATTTAATCTAATCAGTGTATTTATCAATAAACTTACCACTCCCTCCGGTCGCAAATAATAGCATTCTTTAACACGCATATTATGAATAAAAAATACATATATATTTAATAATAATTTTAAATTTTTAGATAAAATGAAAATTTAGAATTTAAATTCCTATTTGATATAAGAATTAAAAGTTAATATTAACTATAACTATATATTTTTCACTACTAAACATTCAGGTTAAAAATTAAAATATTATTATTTAAGACAAAAGAGAGTATCACTTAACGATAAAAATGACTGTGACACGGGAGTTTCCCGAAAATAGGTTCAATTTTAATTAAAAGATAAAAGAATTGTAAACATCACCCCACCTTTTTTCTGTCAAAAGGAAATAATTCCATAAAAGATTGAAGTCAAGATACAATATTGATCAAAAGGGTTTTTTTCATTCAATAAAATTTATCATCTACCTGAAAAATATACATAAAATGTCTCCAGACGTTTAAACAATAAAATCTTAAAGTCTGAAAAGGAAACTCGCAAAATTCAGCACTAAAAGATACTAGTCATAACCGACTAATTTCGGCATTCAGTTTTGACCCTTTTTCTTGTCGTGCAACTAGCCTCCCATCCTGCTTTAATTAATTATCGTGTTTTTCCATGTATCTGAAAAATAAAAGAGAAAATAAAACAAGAAATTGTCTTAGTATATATTGCCCAATAATTTGAAAAGATTATAAAACACTACTCTACCCAAAATAAGAAATTATCTTAATATATATCGTCTAATAATTTGAAAAGATTATAATACACTACTCTAACCAAAGGGTTTCCTTTGATTAGATACCTTTCTCCTCTGGTTACTATTGTGTGAAGTCTATGATCGGAGATATCGTATTTTACCAAATCTTCTTTTAATTTTTAAAAGCCATTTACTGAACCATTTTGTTTAGCCAACTCTTGAGAAGATTATTATAAATTATACCAGCATTTTACAACTGTAAATATATAATTTTAACAAGATTTGAGACTTGTTTAAAAATTATATTATAGGTCTGTAGTGAAGATATAACCAAAGAACTCAGTTCTATATCAAAACTTAAAAAACACAAATGTGATACCAAATTACTCTGACCACATTAATTGAAGTCAAACGACAATACTTGACATCTAAAAACATAACATAAAGCAAAAAGCCAAATAGCCCTCCACGAAAGTGTAGAACCCGTATCCACTACGTGATGATGGGGAAACATAATAACCAAAATTGATTTCCCATTTATACAGGTCTAAACTACATCTTTACTAATGATTGAGGGAAAGAGCTATTTCTAATCACCAAAAGCACATTAATTGGTTTTTAGTCGAGGCCTTCTACTCCAAGATACAAGCCTGTCAATTCTCTGTGTCCAAAACACCCATATCATTTCATAATAAAAGACTTCAACCTTGAACTAATTTTCTTATTATAGCTTTGATATTTTCAATTTAAACTCACTGTTGGCTCTCATAAATGAACAAGGATAAGGGATATATATATATATAGAGGCTAATCATCAAATTCAAACTCTTATATTGTCACTGGGCCTCAAACCAACGGGTAAAGGAGGTCACAACAAAACCAGATCAAAATGAGCAGGCTATTTAGCGGGAGATCCATGGGCTTGAATATCATATAAGCCCATTAAAGAATTAAAGGCCCAATATACCTTTGGTATTAACGCAGTTGGAGTATTTGACTGCATACTTGACAGCGCCGAGGGCTTGCACTGGCTTTTACGCGCCTAATTAAGAGCAAATCGATTGTGTACTTGTGTTTGATAACTACTGTAATCTCTAAAAGTAAGTTGAAACACAAGTTAATAATTTTGTTATAATAACCTCATCATAATTTTAAACATAGTACTAGCTTAGTTAAGCATGCAGTCTAGGTGTTTGATGAAATACTTGTAGGTTAAGTCTATACTAACAGTAGCTTTTGTTTAATCTCTTTTATTGTTATTAATCGTTGTTTTTTTTGGGATAGCTATAGCCTATAGCATTGTTGAATCATACATGTGATATATGTTAAAATACAGGTGCTTCTATAGGGAGAGAAATAGAGATGGTGGCGGGATTAAAAAAAGTGATGAAAAAGGGATTGGGGGAAATGGGATTTAATAAGGGTGGAGGGAGTATCAATTGGTTTCCTGGTCACATGGCTGCTGCCACTCGTGCCATTCGTGATCGTCTCAAGCTTGCTGACCTTGTCATTGAAGTTCGCGACTCTCGTGTTAGTTAGTCTTCACTTTGTGCAGAATTCATTGAATGTAATCATAAATTTTAGGTTATTACTTAATTTTATGTTTTAACAGATACCAATATCCTCTACAAATCGAGACCTTCAGCCTATGCTTATTGGCAAGCGTCGTATCATTGCTCTCAACAAGAAGGATTTGGCCAATCCTAATATCATGCATGTAATCAACTTTTTCGTATTTTTTTGTATTTAAGGTTGATATCTGGTGGCAAACATCTTATTATCGTCTTGCTTATGTTCACAGAGATGGAGTCATTATTTTGAGTCGTGCAAACAAGATTTCCTTGCCATAAACGCACATAGCAAGAGCTCTGTTCAAAAGGTATGTTAATCTGTTCGTGGAAACCAAATAGTTGATTCTTAAATACTAACTTTGTTCTCTTATGTTTCTGTAGCAAGCTGGTTAACTCACTGTAACTTAGCACTCTGCTATATGTACACCGCAGTAGTACAAGTTATCATACATTGACAAATATTTGAGTAAATAAAAAAAAAATTGAAAACTTTAATTCAAAGAATGTTATGTTTTTCCTTGATGATAAACACACACCTCATAGTGTTCGTTGCGCAAATGAACATTTTATGCTATGTAGCAAATCATTTGAGATTCTCCCCTTAAAAACTAAGTGTAGGCATGACTTGCATAGGTTGAATATTACTTTTGCAATCACCAATGCTAGTTACACAACATGTTTCTTTAGAAGAATTTCAAATAGAACAGAAAAGTACTTGTAGGGAAGGTCCCTACTTCCATCTTTTGTACTATAGATGTTAACATCAAATCCTTGTAATTAAAGTCAATTGCTGGGTTTTCGTATTGTCAAGCGCTGGTAATTGACAATTGAATCTAGATAAGTGGATTCTTAATTTATGTTCTCTTTAAAAGCCATTTTATTCTAATGAGTAATATTTTGGGCCCAAACAAGATCATGTTATTTTGCATCTCAAATTACATGTATCAGTTGTCACGCTGCTTTAATAATTAATATTACTCAATTTCATTATGCACCATACGGTTCATACATAATAATTATATCATATAATTTAATATAAAAAAACTATATATCATATATGATAGGCATCCATATGCCATATGCTTGTGATATGAGATTCTTTTTTATGCATTACTCTTATATAATCCATGCTGTTTTTTTTCTTTGCAAAAGAAATCTCATTGCATATGCTGTGATACAATTCACTTACTTTGCACTTGCCTCGTATTTAGCAATATATACACAATCATCGCTGGATGAACTCATCATTTATATGGCATGGTTTCAGTTATCTACTGATCAAATACTAATTATGTTCTGACTTCTGGTTGACATAACGAAGCTTCTTGAACTTGCGGAGTTCAAATTGAAGGAAGCGGTCACAAAAGAACCCACTCTCTTAGTTATGGTGGTTGGGGTTCCCAATGTTGGAAAATCATCTCTAATTAATTCCATCCATCAAATTGCAGCAACTCGCTTCCCCAGTATGGTGTTTTATTTTTTCTTATTCAACATTTTCTTATTGATTTATTATATCGGATTCATTACCAGGGACCAAATGATTTCACAACAGTAAACTTTAGTTTCTCCATAGTGCAGAAAAAGAAAAAAAGAGCCACTGTAGGACCATTGCCTGGTGTTACCCAAGATATTGCTGGATACAAGGTTAATTTTATAAAGTAAATATTCTCAGTTTGCCGTGATGAATTTTTTCTTTGTTATTTCAAGTAGCTAAAGGGTATGATATCCTTCAACTTATATCAAATACTACTTTTTATTCTATATCAATGACTGTAGAAAAATTAAATAAACAAGCAAATCAAGTAAGTGAAATCATGAAATCAAATGTAATTTTGCTTTTGGTAGAAAATATTAGCTGATAATTAACCAGACGACGGAATAAACGGGCATGCAAAGTTCAAAATATATAAATATTATTTATGATAAGTATGTAATAATAATTTTGATATCACATCAATTATATTTTCAGTTAATTTAATATTCTTAGGATTGCTTTTAGATTGTAAAGAGACATGGAAAACTCGGATTCCAAATAATTAGCTCGAGAACTGACAATGCAATTCGTCTTATCATGTATATAGGAATTTAGTGGTACATTGATACAGTTATCTCACAAGGGTGTAACTGATGATATATATATATATATATATATATATATATATTGCTAATTAATAACAGATGATATTTTATCAGAACTTCGCCACAGCAGTTGGTTTCTTGTTGATTTCATTTGTGTATGTTCTGACTTGGAGTTGACAAGCACACTTCGCTTTAAACCCTACATAAACTTTCCACCACTATCCCCTCCCGCCTGAAAACAATATACTTAAATGTACATTATAATGATATCAATTTCTCTTTAACATCTTTTTCTCTCTTAATTGTGTCGTTTGTTTGTTTACCGAATCCAGATTGCCAATCATCCAAGCATATATGTCCTTGACACCCCAGGAGTATTGGTTCCAAGTATCCCAGACATTGAAACAGGCTTAAAATTAGCTTTAACAGGTTTGGATTACTTTCAGAATTAATCAACTATGGTATGTTAAAATGTTTAATGCTACCCGGGAAATATGTTATTATCATGTTCTATTTTTTGTTAGTAGAAGTTAAACTGACTGTTGTCCTCGTGTAAAATAATTGATTTTATACAATAAATGTAATGAAGATCACGAATGAAATCAAAGAGGTAAGTTCGCCGAATAAACTATTTGTACTTTTCAATATTTAGTTTGAAAATTTAAATAAGCTAAAAGGGAGATGTGTATCGTACTGTTTCAGTTTTTTTTGGTAAGTATATGATTGTATTTCAAAATTTGTGAATAGGGGAATACACACAAACAGCAGCATGGGTAACTATCATGATTTCTCTAGAAACATTGAAGCTAGTATTTGAAGTTCCTCTGAGGGCTGAGGACACACTTCAAAACTGTACTTGAATCACTGAAACTTTTTCGGGCACACTTCAAAACTGTACTTGAATCACTGAAACTTTTTCGGGAAGTTACAAATATAAAATCATGATGTGTAATCAATGATTTAAAATATTAAGCATTAAATACCTCCAAAAAGGAAATTAAATCAATGATAATTTTTTTTGTAAGTTGCTACACTTTTCAACCTGACACCAGTTTGTCTGGTTTCTGTGAATTCAGTAAGGCTCTTACTTTTCCATATTATTTTTTATTCACTATTTGACTGAAATTAATTTACTTGCAGAAAAAACTGTCAGATGTTGCTTGATGGTGATGTGAATTGTGATGCCAAAAATAAAATAAATACGAAAGGATTTGTTTAGTATTTTCAAATATTATCATTATTAGAGCATCTCCAACACTATGCTCCTGTTAGGTATAAAGTCNGGAATACATGTCATCATATTACACCTAATATCTAAAATATATATCACTCCAAAGGGATGCTCTAGGTATAATTTTAGATATCATAGAATGGTATGCTACATTTGTTGAGTCTCCTATCGTCTTCTAACCCTACTTTATTTAGTTTATTTGTAGGCAATCTGCTAGCCCTGCGTTTAGTTTTTAATTTTGTTATTTATTTATAAAATATGAAATATTAATTTAAATTATTTTTTAAATATTAAAAATATATAAGACACTTTATAATTATAATATATATATGTGTGTGTGTGTGTGTGTAGGCTTAGGTTCAATGAATAACTCCCTTATTTAAGTAATTGAGGAATCAACAACAAATATAATTACAGAACACATGAAAAAATTGTTGAACATAGAAAAAACTATAGTACACAAAAAAAATCAAAAAAAATTACATAACATACTAGAAATATAGAACACAAAATTACAGAACACTATTCAGCATTAGTGTTCTATAATTTATGTTCTATATTTTTTTGTATATTATGTGATTTTTTTTGTTTGTTTTGCAATTATTTTTAATGTTCTATGATTTTTTATACGTTCTGTAGTATTCTATAGTTATTTGTTAATCAAATTATTATAAAATAAGAATCGGTTCCTCAGTTACTCATGTATATGCATTTATATATATATATATATTCATTATAATTATATGTTACTTTATTTGATATATTATAATTTTATTTTTATTTATAAATTTTTAATTTTGTGTAATATTAAGTGTAAACATATTATTTTATTGTCAATCTAATTTATTAATTACTTATATAATTATTTTAATATACTTGAATATTTATAAAAAAACTAATTTAATGTAATATTTTCTTAGTCATATATTTTTTTTATGAGGAACTACCCCACATTAATGCAGGATTTCAAAACTCGGGTTATGGACTACCCTCACCCATAACCGGGTAAATCCGGACTCAACTACTAAGGGCAATTGTGCCAAGCGACTCCCTCGTCGAACCTTGATCTGCAGAATAGCTTCCACTTGCTCTTACCAACTGAGCTAACCTGTGGAGCTTTAGTCATATGTTTTATAATATATAAAAGTAATGTTTGTTAATTATAATATTATCATTAAATATATTTTTATTAATTATATTTTATATTTTCAAATATAACTAATCATTATACCTAATACCATTGGAGTATAATGTCTTGCAGATGTAGCAAATTTTAGATAATCAATATTTTAGATAACCGTTTTAGTTAATATTCTTGGAGATGCTCTTATTATTTTATCAAAGTTCAACTCATCATAGATGAATGTGGGAACCAGTAGATGAGAGATGTTCCATATCATTTTTAGTTATAGTTTTTTGCTTAGAATAAACAATCTATATACCAACTATTTAATATTTTGTGAGCATTGGCATCTGAATTTTCTTTTAGATACTTTTAATATTCATCTATTGTAAGAGTCCATGCCTCTTTATGTACCCAGTTGATTTTTTTTTTGAACCAATTCTCAACGGTTTTGTAGGATCCGTGAAAGACTCGGTAGTAGGCGAAGAGCGTATTGCTCAGTACTTGCTGGCAGTTTTAAACTGTCGCAGCACTCCCCTGCACTGGAGACACATAAATACTAGAGGATTGGAGGAAAACAATTCCAATGATAAAAATGAGTATAATGTCAAGAACCTTTTGAGAAATAGGAGGAAACCCCCAAGTCTGTCTGATGTACACTATATTGAGGTAAGCAATGATCTTACAATTCTTTTGCGGCTTTTGCCAGGAAGTCAGAGGTAGCTTCTATAAGATGATTAGCTTTTAGGACAGCAAACTTAATCACTTCAATTCCTTAAATATATTATA
>QRFB01001890.1:10733-54229 GCA_008931105.1 Oenanthe javanica | reverse complement strand
TATATATATATATATATATATGTAAATATGAGTATTAATTTTTATCAAATTAAATTATAAAAATGAAAGAGCTTTCTCAAAAAAACCATTCTATCAACTTTTTATTTTAAACTATCTTTTTATAATTTAAGTCACTTTTTTAACTTAAGTTAAATATCTCATTACATTCACCACTTAAAGCCTACAAAAATAGGTTAAGACACATTGCTTAAAACCAGAAATAGCTAGGCGCACATCATACATGGAGGAATGTAGGTAAACTATGGGTGGTGGGGTTATCAAAATTTTTAGGAAAAAGTATTTATAATAATAAATTTTAGTTTTGAAAGCATTGAAATTTTGAAAAAATATATTTTTTATTATTGTAAACTTTTGACATCATGACCAAAAGTCATCTTGATGACAATATCTGATACAGTGGATAGAGGGAATCAGTCCATATGGTAGACAAGGACTCTTAACTCTTTACTTTTAGGCCAAGAAGTGCCACAACACGATACTCTCTGAATGTTAAATAAATATGTTTCAAAAGATGATCCTTGATAGCCGGCTGTTATATTTATCACCTTATATCAAAAGGCAACAAATACACATCTACCGGATGACCACCAAATGATTAGCCTCCAATGATGCCTAATAGACTTCTAGAGATGCTTTAATGGTATGCAACATAATCTTGACAAACACAAAACCGATAGAGAAACCTTTTGGGAAGGGATAATTTCACTTCCAAAATTCTCTCTATATTATTTATTANTGACAAACACAAAACCGATAGAGAAACCTTTTGGGAAGGGATAATTTCACTTCCAAAATTCTCTGTAAATTATTTATTGNTAATTTCACTTCCAAAATTCTCTCTAAATTATTTATTGTATCTTCGGTTGCAAGACACTGACTGGTTTTATCATATCAATCGAAAAAGAATGTATGATTGAACCCTTCAATCGGTTAAAAAATAATATCAAATTGATGATGTATACGCAGGCCACAATATTGCTAGACTGTTAAACGCATTTAGAAATATCTTACGAAGGTCCTGATGACATGGAACTAAATATCCTACACTTGCCGTTAAAGTTATATATCACTATGGCATATTATTAATTTGAAAAACATTAAAATTTAAATAAGAAGAAGAACAAAGGCAAGTTATCTTTAACTCACCGGCTCCCCCAAACCCCTAAGTCTTTCCACAGGGAACTATTGTAATATCTTTAGCCTCTATAGCCCAATACATTTTGTGATAGTTATATATATATATATATATATATATATGTAATATACTGATAATTTTAGCTTATAGGTTTAGTAATGGATATCTAGCAGTTCCTCTTTCTAAGATGGCATGTAGGCACATCTTACCTTCATTCACAAGAATGAAGAGGTTATTTAAGAAAGTCCAGACAATTAATATATACAAAAAAATGAAAGCAAAGACAATAAAGGCAAAAAAAATTAAGTATTTTAAATGAAATAGGATAGGATACCAAAACTGCTCTTTTGCGAGCATCTTCTTCGTTGTTCATGTGAATTGCCACCTGAGTTGTAGAATTCATAATCATCCATTGGAAATAGTTTATTTATAAAGATGATCATTTTCCTTTCTGACACAAAATCATGCTTGATAAGCCATTAGAGTTGAAAATTGATATATATGTCAAGTTAAATGGAACAGAATGTAGATATATATAAAAACATATACATATATATAATGAAGAAGGAGACTTGTAAGAGAGATAAAGGCTTTTTGTCAGCTCCTAAACCTAGAATGGTTTTTATAGATGAGGTGTTTGGGCTCGAAAATGTTCAATTAGTTTTTCTTTTGGGTAATATACATATTTTACAAAAAAATTTAAAATATACTATGTTTATACCTTTATCATTTATAAGATATTTATAAATATTAATTTACATCGCCTACGCCTAGATATTCAAAAATCATATTATTAAAACTTCTAAAGATCAAAATGCAGTATTAGTTGAAAAATATTTAAAACACTTACTTATGATTTAAAGTTAAAAGATAGAAATGAAAATTTTATGCTAGCATATGTTTGGGTAATTTTATTATTTTGTATAATTTACGAGTTATTGAAGATTTAAAACATAAAATAAAATTTATGAGTTGTATATATATTTAAATATGAGTATTAATTTTTATCAAATAAAATTGTAAAAATGAAATAGCTTGCTCAAAAAAATACATTCTATCAACTTTTTAATTTAATCTATTTTTTTATAATTTAAGTCACTTTTTAAACTTAAGTTAAATATCTCATTGCATTCACCACTTAAAGCCTACAAAAATATGCTAAGGCACATTGCTTAAAACCAGCAAGACGCACACATCATAGATGGAGGAATGTAGCCAAAGTATTGGTGGTGGAGTTATCAAATTTTTTAGGAAAAAGTATTTATAATAATAAATTTTAGT
The DNA here is from genome assembly GCA_008931105.1 of Oenanthe javanica. Classification (NCBI taxonomy): domain Eukaryota; kingdom Viridiplantae; phylum Streptophyta; class Magnoliopsida; order Apiales; family Apiaceae; genus Oenanthe; species Oenanthe javanica. Next base: position 51,792 of record QRFB01001890.1, on the reverse strand, counting down.
TTTGACAGCATTGAAATTTTGATAAAAATATATATATATATTGAATATTGTAAACTTTTGACACCATGATCAAAAGTCCTCTTGATGACAATATCTGATATAGTGGATAGAGGGAATCCACATTTGACGGACTCTAGTCTTTCTTTGTCTGAGTCTGAGTAGTATTTATTTATGAATGTTATGAATTTTGGATTATTATGTTTGGGTTTGGAAATTGTAAATTTGGGATGTTATGTTGATGTTAATTTGGGATTTTATGTACATTCGNGAAGGAGACATATATATAATTAACATTCAATGTTAATTTTGGGATGTTATGCTGGAATGTTAATTACAAGATCATTTTATGTTATTTATGTTGGTTTGCATTTGATGTTATTTGTATGAATGATTATTGGTATTAGTTAGAATGGTTGTTGATTGGATTGGTTATTTTGATTAATAGGTGGACTGCAATTAGCTATAGAATCTGCTTTTTTTTGCTAAAAAACCTGTAAAACCGACGGACAGACAATATACCAAGCATTTTTTACCATTGATAAACCGAGTAAAATCGACCGACCGAGGTCATAACTGACCGTCTCCTTTATACCACCGACCGATACCTTGATAATGACGGTCGGTTTAAGTCGGTCATTTATGTATCTTACTCAAAATTTTGGAAACCGTCTCCTACAAAATCGACGGATGTGCACATCTCATGTTATAACCGACCGTGCCTTCTGTTGTTTTTATGAACATATAACCGATCGAATAGGTGGTCAGTTTAAGGTCACACATGGCATACAGTGGCATTTGTGGGCCCAATTCTAACAAAGGTGAAAGTCTTATAACCGACCAATGTTTCGGTCGGTTTGAGGTTACACGTGGTAGACACGTGGCACCCGTGGGCCTAATTCTAACAAAAGTGGAAGTCTCATACCCGACCCATGTTACGTCGTCTATTACCGACTAGGTTAAAATCGAGTGTCCCTGATGGTCAGTTTTAATCATTAAACCTACCGAAATCATTCATAACCGGCTGATTTGGACGGGCGATTTTGGACCTTTTCCTTGTAGTCTTAGGCCGGAAAAGGTTCCATTAGTTTTTCTTTTGAGGAATATACAAATTTTACCAATTTTTTGAAAATATACTATGTTTATACTTGTATCATTTAGAAGATATTTATAAATATTTTTTTCCATCACCTACGCCGAGAGACTCAAAAAACACATTATTAAAATTTCAAAAGATCAAAATGTAGTATTACTTGAAAAATATTTAAAACAATTATTTGTGATTTAAAGTTAAAAGAGAGAATTAAAATTTTTATGATAGTATATGTTTGAGTAATTTTATTATTTTGTATAATTTACGAGTTATCGAAAATTTAAAACTTAAAATATAATTTATGAGTTATATATATATGTAAATATGAGTATTAATTTTTATCAAATGAAATTATAAAAATGAAATAGCTTGCTCAAAAAATATATTATATCAATTTTTTATTTTACACTATCTTTTTATAATTTAAGTCACTTTTTAAACTTAAGTTAAATATCTCATTACAATTACCACTTAAACTCTACACAAATACCCAACAACACATTGCTTAAAACTAGAAAGAGCCACACATCATACATGGAGGAGTGTAGCCAAAATATGGTCGGTGGGGTTATCAAAATTTCGGTACATATATTTATAATAACAAATTTTAGTTTTGACACCATTGAAATTTTGGAAAAAATATATTTTTTGAATATTCTAAATTTTTGACACCATGACCAAAAGTCCTCTTGATGACAAAGGACGCTCAACTCTTTACTTTTAGTTGAAGAAGTGTCACAAGAAGATATTCTCCCAATGTTAAATAAATATGTTCCAAAAGATGATCCCTAATAGCCGCTCTTATAGTTATCACCTTATCCAAAGGTAACAAGTACACAATTACTGGATGACCACCAAATGAGTAGCCTCCAATGAGGCCTAATAGACTTCCAGAGAAGCTTTAATGGTATGCAACAAGATCTTGACCAATACAAAACCGATAGAGAAATCTTTTGGGAAGGGATAATTTCACTTCCAAAATTCTATCTAAATTATTTATTGCATCTTTAGTTGCACCCTTAACTCTGGAAAGTTCACAACCAACCACCTTTTAATTCTTTCCCAACATCTTCTAGCCCGTTGAACCCGGGACCAAGGATGCATACCAAAAGATTCACCCCATGCTTGATAAGCGGCCTGCAAAACACTGATTGGTTTTATCATATCAATCAAAAAAGAATGTATAATTGAACCCTTGATATTGGTTAAAAAATAATATCAAATTGATGATGCATATGCAAGGGGCAATATTGCTTGACTATTAAATGCATTTAGAAATATCTTACGAGCTCTTGATGACATGGCACTAAACATCCTACACTTGCCGGTTAAAGTTATATATCACTATAGCATATTATTAATTTGAAAAACATTAAAATTTTAAATAGGCAAAAGAACATAAGCTAGTTATCTTGTCCACATGAGCTCCCCCTTCCCCTTAAGTCTTTCCACATGGCACATACTGTATTATCTTTAGCCTGTATAGCCCAATATATTATGTGATAGTTATATATATACACGGATAAATTTAGCTTATAGGTTTAGTAATAGATATCTAAGAATTCCTCTTTATAACATGGCATGTACGCACATCTTACCTTCATTCACAAGAATGAAGAGGTTGTTCATAAGAATGAAGAGGTTGTTTAAGGAAGGCCACATACTTACATGACAATTAATATATACAAAAAAATGAAATCAAAGATAATAAAGGCAAAAAAAACTAAGTATTTTAAATGAAATAGGAGAGGATACCGAAACCGTTTTTTTNTGTACGCACATCTTACATTCATTCACAAGAATGAAGAGGTTGTTCATAAGAATGAAGAGGTTGTTTAAGGAAGGCCACATACTTACATGACAATTAATATATACAAAAAAAATGAAATCAAAGATAATAAAGGCAAAAAAAACTAAGTATTTTTATAAGTTCACGGGAATCGCCACCTGAGTTGTAGAATCCACAATCATCGAGGGGAAATAGTTTATTTATAAAGATGATCATAATCCTTTCTGACACAAAATCATGCTTAATAAGCCATTAGAGTTGAAAATTGATATATATGTCAATGAAAAAAATGTTGAGATATATAAAAACATATATATAATGAAGAAGGCGGCTTGTTAGAGATATAAAAGCTTTTTGCCCGCTCCTAAACCTAGAATGGTTTTTATAAATGAGAGAGTGGTTTCTGTTTGTATAATTAGAACGGCCTGAGAGAGATCGGGAAAGGAGGCGGAGAGCTTGAGGTGAGAGAGATTTGGGTTTAGAATTGGTGAGAGGGTGATGTGAAAAGAAAGGAAAGAGGGGGAATAAATTTGGTCAAGGGGTAAAATTTTAGGTAAGGGGGAAAATAAAAAAATATTAATATAATAAATGTTAAGTTGTATGTTATTTAATAAAATTTTATAGTGGTAAGTTATTTATTTTCATTTTATATTGTATTGAAGTAATATATAATGTTTGTCAAATATTTTATAATTTTTATATTTTATAGTTACTAATATCATTATTTTTTATTTTTTATTATTTCGTGGAACCTGCTTACTACCAAATGGTCTTAACTCACTTGTCATTTACAATAATATTTTTATTTTCATATATATATATATATATTACAATATTACAATATTAGAATTAAATATCTTCTAATTAATTATTAGTAGAATTAGTAATAATTAATATGTTTGAGGATTTTTTTAATATATGTTATCTATGTGGGATCCAATTTATATATCAATTATATATTGTTTATTTACTTTTTTTGATTAATTTTGTTAAAAAACAAAGAAAAAAAAATTAAAAAATTTTAATTTTTTTATACAACACTAATATAATTGGTCGATTGATCTTAACATATGTAGGAGTGGTTCTTCAAAAACAATTTATTTTATATGGACATAATCATAGTTTTATACACCCTATGTCCGACCCATTTGTTTACATTGTCCGCCACAGATGCGTATAAAGTATACTTCCATAACTTATTTTTAATTTTTTCTTTTTCTGAATAAAAATCTAAACATTCAATTTTTATTCAAAAACAAAAAATTGTAAAATGCGTAGCGGACACTATCTCTAAACTATCTCTAAACGCAAAGAGTAACAAACATTATAAATTTAATATAATATTTTTTTATACATAGGCATTTTCATGTCAGAACTACAAAACTATGTACTTTTTTTAGGGTATGTACTCACAAACTATATACATTCTATATTATAAATTTAGTCTGACAAAAAAAATATTTTAAATTTATTTTTCAAGTAATTGGATCCAAAAATAAAAATTCATAAAAAAAATCTATTCTTTTTAATATTTTTAAAATTTAACTGATTATACAAGAGTTTTTTATTTTCAAAATTTTTGTCTTAATTAAAATCTTAAAGATTGCAGACATTATGTTCCAACCACACATTGCAAAAAATTTAACAAAATCCCTTGATGAGTCAACCTTTCTCTTGTCGCAAGTGTCATATAGGTAAAATTTAATAGAGATTTTTTTAACATAAAACTTGATGAAAAAATTAAATATATTTCTATTTTGTAACATAAATTTCTATTGTTTTGTACCTTCCGGCATATTGTTTAAATTTTCGTCGCATACCAAATTAGCGGAAAAATAAATTGCCACAAAATAACACAGCGGGAATGTAAATCAATAAATTACTACACAAGCAATAAATAACTTAATAAAATATTCAACTTGTGACGATTTTTTGATGGGGCAACGTATTTTGCGATAAAAATGATAAGTTATGTCCTAAATAAAATTTACAATAGAAATTTAACTAACTTTCGGTCACAATTTGTCTTTCCCCTCGTAGTGAATGTTGTATAACTTAGAATATAAAAAAATTACTAGAATTTATATTAAATAAAAATTAATATATTTATATATTAGAAATACCTATTTCTAAGATTAAAAAACAATCAAGTTTATTATATTTTTAAAAAATAAATATGTAAAAATATATGTACTTGTGTTTATCTACCGTAGGTGTGCATTAAATCTATTTTAATTATTTAACGGATAAGCTTGGTTGCTCACTAAACCCAAGCCTATATATGGAGATATACATATACATACAATGTATTACATACCGCTCGTGTAAATTAAAGGACTCTGATCCAAACTATATCTATATAAGCGATAAATGAAAAAACTAGCTCTTTTTAAAATTTTGGCTCAAACTAGAAATATTAGCCTTCTCTTCCCAAAATATTTGTCATTTGTAATATTTTACAGGTATTTCAAGATGCATTAAGCGACCTATATTAGTAAAAAAAAAGTTAAAGAACAGGTATTTTGATACTGATGGGTATGGTGGAGCCCCTACTATAATTAAAATAATTAATTTTTTGATTTTGGAAATGAACCTAGACAATATTATTTTGGCGTGGAGCCATGTAGTATATGCAATACATAATACATCAGAGTTGAATCTCGAAGTTTTATTCTGGTTTTATATTCTCCCTCCCTCCTCTATCTCTATTTATATGTTCACTTTATTTTTTTTGTAGTAAAATTGAATCATTTTTTACTATAATTTAAAAATTATATATAATAAAAAAATTTAATTTTCATATTATTAAAAACTAAATATAATCTACTTTAAAATATCTAATTTAGTTTATTTAAATATAAAATAATAATTTATAATTTTCAGTCAAAATTTAGTCAATTTGACTCAAAAAAACCAAAATGTACATGTAAATAGAGGCTGAGGGAGTATTTATATTTTCATCTAATACATGTTGTATCTTTTAAAGAACTTTTATTTATCTTACCAAATTATAATTTATGTCCCATTAACATATTTAATGAAAGGATAGGACTAAGTGTGTACCAAATGGAAGAAATTTATTTATTTTCTTTCAAAAAAGAAAATTTTAAAAATAAAAAATTTTAGTATTCAGTCAAAGCAAAAGGTCAGAGCAACTAATAAAAAAGGCCGAGGGAGTAATGAATTGTTTGGTTTTGACACTAACTCTTTCAACAATTTTAATGTTTTTATTTCCAAACACAATTTTATGATAACTCAATGATATGTAAATATAATAAGAAAAAAAAAGATTATTAAAGAATGGTAACGAGGACAACCCATGGATAATAATAATAATAATAATAATTACACAACCCTCCCCTACCCATGTTTATTATATAGGCTAAAATAATGTTACACTCAACACTCACTTCTCAACTTAGAATATTTACCTTTGAATTAGAACTCAAATCTATGATCACAGTCATTCATGGAGACAACCTATTTAATCACACTCACTATAAAACTACAAAACCCTTTATGCATATATCATAAAAGTATTTTTTTCTTTCTATATCCTCTTCCTCTCTCCCTTTTTCATAAAAATATTTTCTCTTTTTATTTTTCTCTCTTGTCTCTTTTTTTCTCTCTCCACCATTGTCCATCATTTCTCCCTCTTGCCCCCCTAAACTCTCTAAAATGACATTTTGATTTAAAAATTTATTTTTCTTAAAATAATCTAATGGATCTACCATGTGATAATGATTTTACTAATGAACAACTCTCTTTTAATTCCTTAGACCAAATTCGAGTTAATGATGATATTTTAAATTCGAATCCCGAAGCAAATACCAATGAAGGATTGTTTCAAATCCATCAAGTTCAAAATTTCCTTGAAGAGGATTCACTCGACCTAGATAATGATTATTTAATTGATTCTTCTTTTAATAAAACATATAATGAGTTAAATAATTTAATTCTAAGTATATTTTGATATGTCAATAAGTTTTACTAATCTTGAAGCATGTGGTTCTTCAAATTCAAAGTCGGGTAATCCTTGTCTTGGTGCCTTGATATTGTAGAAGGGGGTTGAATATAATATCTGAAATTGTCGCGGTATTTTTGATTTAAAAATATTATATTAATTAATCACGAAATATAAATTTTAATGAAATACAGTTCAAGTAGATGATATAATTTTTAACTTGAAAAGTATTTCAAAATTTATATGATGAAAATTGTATATAATTGATAAAGTTATCTAGAAGGAATTTGAAAGTGTTCGGGTTTAACAATTATATTCCAAATTTTGCACAGAAATATGTGAATATTACAATGCATACAAATTTCTAAATTTAAATATTTTTAACAAGGATGAAATATGAAGAGAACCCCTCATATTTATTGAGGAAGAAATTTTGTATGACTTTCTAGTACATGACAATTTACAGACTTTATTTAAGTCTGTATGACATTTGTAAGACTCCTTTGACTTTTAAAATAGTTGGGTATGACTTCTAAAAATCGATATGACTTTTTTTATAAATTAAAAAATCGATATGACTTTTTTATTAAATAAAAAATCATCTCGGTATGACCTTTTGTCCAACAGAATTCGGTATGACCTTTTTGTTTATTAATTAAAAAATCGGTATGACTTTTTAATTAAATAAAAAACATCTGGGTATGACCTTTTGATAAAGAATTTGGTATGACATTTATTCACTCGGTATGACCTTTTCTTTTCTCTCGGTATGACTTTCAATTCAACAGCCTTTTCCATTTCTTTTCAGTGTGATTGGACACGTGTCATCCTTGTATTGGTTCCTTTTAAAAACATCTCCTTCTATTTCAATTTGAAAAGGCAAGGGGGCTTATTTCGTCTTTTAGTGATAAGCTCCGTAGAAATGCTTTTAGACCCGCACAACTTATATTCTTTGATTAATAAATAATTAATTTAATTCAGAAATTATAAAAATAAATATCTAAAATTATTTAGATATTTATAAATATAATTTACTAAATAAATAAAATATTTAGAAATAAAAATAAATCCCTACGCTCTAAGGTGCGGTCTCCTGATCGTTTGGAACTGAACTCCTTTTGACTTGGAAATGATAAATCAATTCCAACCCGGGTTCCACTTTTAAGAATATATGACTTTGCAATTCTTTCATGTCAATTCTTTTTCCGTCTTGTTTTCAAGTCCGTCAGGCATGTTTAGCCGTATTTGTATCACTTTGAGCTTCCCGCTTCGGTCTTCTGTCACTAAACACTTAGAGCTAGATGATGAATATTTATTAATTTATTTGATACACAAATGTACTGTCTGGTTCATTTGTGTAATACTATAGTAAATATTCTCCACCTTTTAACTTTAAGTTGTGGTCTTCTGTCCTTCTTTAGCTTTATTTATTTCCTTTTAGTGTTTTTGTTCTTCTCGAATCTTCGTATAGTAGCCACTATAAATCTTCTGTATCTTCTGAATTCTTCTGAAATACTACGACTTTATTTTACACTGGTGCTTGAACAAATTAATGAACTTCTTCCGGTGTTGAGTACCAATATCATTATAAGTCTTCTGATATTCTGATTCTTCGTATCTAGTTTACATTCTTTGTCTTGCTTCATGTTTTGTTTTCTGCTTATTATTTACTGATGTTTTTTATCTGAGTTGAGTTGTCATCTAATTATTACAATATTTTTTATCTGAGTTGAGTTGTCATCTAATTATTACAAATAGGCCTAGTTATATGACTTTCACCTTCCATACATGAAGGAGAAAGCTCAGAAAATGAAAGGAGAAAGAGTACCAAAGAAAGGAGAAAGAGTACTAAAGAACACATGACTGAGGAGGATGACACGTTAGTATATTTTAAGTTACAAATTAACCTATAATTATATATACATTATTTTTTTATTAATCAATTTATATACTTTTTTATGTAGGGTTCTAATGGAACTTATTAAAAGGTTTGGTAAAAGGTGGAATTTTATTGCTGAGAAGATGTTTTCAGGAAGGAAAGACAAACAACTGAGGGAGAGATACAACAATTATTTGAGACCTGGCTTAAAGGTCATGATCTTTTCTTCTTTAAGCTTGTTAATTTCTAATTTATTATTTTTAGGTTTTTAACCACATAACTTGTATTTATCTAGTTCTTAAAATAATTTTTAATAACTTAATGAAAAAATGACATATATAAATTGAATATATCTTTGTTAGGCCCCTAATTATATTGACCATAAGGGTATTATTAGATAAAAGTGCTTTTGTTTTGCCACCTAAACAATTTTCAATAACTAATATTATATTGGNTAGATATAAGTGCTTTCGTTTTGCCACCTAAACAATTTTCAATAACTAATACTATATTCACAAAAACTTAATAAACTTGTGACAAAATTAAATTAAATTGTATTTAATGACTAATAATAATTGAAATAATATCAATAACAATAATTGTAATAACAATAATAATAAGTATAATACGAATAATAAATGACAACAAAATAATAATAAAAGAAATTTGGGAAACATAAGTGATTGAGGTCGAACAATTTAAATACAATTAGTTGTATGTTTTATGTTCAACTAAATCTATTATTATTGTATTTATTTTTTCTTAATGTTCTCCCGTAATCTTTTCATTTCTCCCTTTCTTTTTGGGAAAATGTATTCTTGGTCTCTTCTAGCCCTACCTAATATTCATAGCATTGATAAAAGTTTTTATTGTGTACTCATATATTTATCATTTATTTTGGTATATGTGTATAACTTTCTATGCATTTATTTTGTGCTTCTTTGATTGTGATAGACTATATATATTATAAATTATTAGGTATATTAGGTAGAGGATTTGAATAACTTATATAAAATACTTAAACTCAATTTTTTGTATATACGTAGTTATTTTTTATTAAAAAAATTGCATAACTTGTACGTATTTTACTAAACTCATTTAAGAGATACTAGTTTATAGCCCGTGTAAAGCACGAATGTTATTAATAAATTATACATTAATCATTTTATATTATTTAAATATGTCATTTAATATGATAATTTATTTTTGTATTAATTTATTTTTATATTTTTCTATTTAACATTCATAAAATTTAATGATAAGTCATAATTTTAAATAAATAAAAGAATTTAAATATTGATAATTTATGTCAACAGTATTGTTGGGAATAAGAATGTAAAGAGCCCCGTCTCTTTTGAGTCGAACACAACTGTTGTTGGTGGAGAAGGCAATGTCGAGATTAATGGGAATGCTTTAGCCAACGGAGCAAACCAGGTGACTAGTGTGGACAAAATGAATTTCCTATGTGGTGGATCTGTGATGACTTCTTCTTTTGTTCCAATCAAGTCACCTAATGATGATGACACTAATTCTGATCTTGATTATCTATTGAATCAGAGTAGTCCAATTTTTGTGGAATCAAATGTCATGTCTTCTTCTAATCATCAAAATGAGTTGCCTTATAATGATAATGACTCGGAGTGATACACCTTCATGGAACTTCTTTGAACTCCGATGATGAAGCCGACGCCGAAGATGATTGGAATAGTTTGAGAAATCTCGTCCATAGTGAGAAATAAGATAAATTTAGGACCTAGAATTTCTATTCTATGCATTACATTATAACAGATGAGCTTTATATTTTAAATGTAAACTATTTGTTTGTTTTTGTTTTTTCCATTTGCCAAGCGGAGATTGGTTTACAAAATTGAAAGGGGAAGTAGTTTATTTAAATTAATGTCATGGTTACTTTTTCTCAATTTGGTTTTATAAATTATGTCCTTATTTTTGGAAATTAATACAATGGTCACCGTTCACCCAATGAGGCTAGCGAGTCTGGATTGATATATAACTCATTGGTTTTAAGGTGTATGAATATAAAGAATCATATGGATGAGCTTTAATCCGAGATGGTACGTAGCAGCTAATAGCAAGCTCAAATATGCCAAGTGTGTGTACGAAAATTTGATATATTATAAATAAACTTCAATTAACATTCTAGAGGTAACCTAAATTAAAACTTTGACATGAACAGAAGTNGCGAGTCTGGATTGATATATAACTCATTGGTTTTAAGGTGTATGAATATAAAGAATCATATGGATGTGCTTTAATCCGAGATGGTACGTAGCAGCTAATAGCAAGCTCAAATATGCCAAGTGTGTGTACGAAAATTTGATATATTATAAATAAACTTCAATTAACATTCTAGAGGTAACCTAAATTAAAACTTTGACATGAACAGAAGTGTGGTATTCTAGTGGCATATACAACCATTATCAAGGTCTCAAAAATATGATTTCAAAATCATTCAAAAACTTATTGGGGTTCTTTAGGGGTTGTCGACATGGGTGGGACCTTGGTAGGCTCCTAACATGGCTGATCCTTAATACCCCAAGAAAATGTAATGTTAAATTGATGTCATACTAGTGTAACGGTGTTTCCGACCATTCTTCTCATACATTACAGATCAAACTTGTGTTGTAAAGTTTTGAGTTCATATTATGTGGTAAATTTTCTTTTTCAATTGGTTGTATTCTAATAGGCTTATTTAATTATGCTTTCTTCTATTACATTTATTTATTTAGCAACCAAGAAACTATTGTGTTGCATCTAAATTTATATATTTAAATTGGTTATTTTGCCTTATATGTCTAATTTTAATTCCATCTCAACTAATCTAATAAATACTCTGTATATTAGGTAATTTGATATCAAATTAATAAGACTATATGTCAATTAGTCGGTTAAATTTAGATCGATTATGGTAGTAACGACTTAAACGGATGTACGTGTGCTGATCTTTTTGTAAGGCAATGAAATGAATTTATATATTGCCTTTTTATGTCTCGGGCAAGGGTATGACCATATCTGATACAAGTTGCCAGAACTATTAAACTAAATGCAACCAGTACAAAACATCCATGTCTGGTCAGGGTTATATCACATAGATTTTAATTTTATCTAGCGAATGTGTCATTGGTAGATTAATCATGCTTTACATAGAGCACCAGACTATTTAATATGACATGTTATAAGCCCAGATTCAGTAATCGATTTTGGTAAATATCTAACTCAATGAAGTCCTCGGAATAGAATTTGGTAAAGATGTAGCACCCCTATTTCAAAAATATAAAAAATATTATAATTCGCCAAATATATCTTGACACCTGAATTTATATTGAAAACTCCACATTTCGAAATATATTCAAAACCTAATAAATCATTAATGAAAACAAATTCTAGTAAAGTCAGAGTGACACAAGTTACAATGAAACTCCATTACACCACTTTAAAAATAAAATACTAAAATAATTTGTGTCCATAGCATCATCTAATAAGGACAAGGCATCTCTCATCACACATTCTCATGATCTCCGTGAAAACCTGTCACGGAGAAAGAAAACGGCGTAAGCCAAATGCCCAGTATGAATGATTTCAATCAAAAGAATCAAACATGTTTATATGCTCTGAATAACCACAACTGAATGACAATATTGAAGAACGTAATGCAAATGTAAGATGGACATAAGAGAGCTCAAATAAAATATATCAAACTAAGTTAATACTTAATCTAATCAAATCATCTGAAATATCAAGTGACTAAACTGAGCAAATATACCGAATCATCAAATTTATTTGCAACTCAGAAGGTTATTATAACCTCATGTCATATAGACAACAAAGCCATGTAGGCACATACAATGGACCTGTAAAATCCAATTGTATAACAAAAGTAGAATGGGTGTATGGCACAAACAAGTCCATCTACTAACTGATCATAACTGGACACATATGCTAGGGTCGACCCATACGCCTCCTACAAATATTAAGTAAAGGTCACCCACAAGTTAAAACTGAAGCTAGCGCAAGCTCACCCACGAGCTACATATAATTCTGATTTAAAGAAGACATCCTGACTAATCACACTGCCACGATGGTGTCACGTCATTAGTTTCTCAATGACATGACTGTGGTATCCCCACATGTGGTTACTCGGAATAAAATTTCTAAAGTGTTATACATGACAAACACTAAAACAACTCACAATCACAATTGCGACATTCACAGTAAGAACTTAGAACTCAAGTAGCCCTGGTAATATATCCAAACATGACTCGGATATCAACTGAATATTGTAGATAATTTAAAAAGCTTTCTAAAGTGATGAAGCTCTTGAAAAATGGAGTTATAACGAATAAGTTATGGCCAAACTATCTAAGAGTTATATATATATATATAGGTCATTGCTCTAAACACGCATACCTTATATAGAGTTCCGTAGAGGACCCTCTTATATACATATAAAATAGATTTTTTTTTGTTATTGATCAAATATAAGAATTATGTAAATGACATATAATAATGAATAAATAGTAAAACAATTCTACAGTAGAATCATATTGCTCATAATTGGATACTAGAATAAAATTGAAAATCATATTTTTCTCTTAATTTTTAAATATTAAATTAGTTGTAAAGCTTATACATGGTTTATATGTTACATTACAATCAAAATTTATTCGTTACTAACCATATATATGATTAATTTTAAAGTTATTTATGAGATTCTATGTTAGAATCAAATGGTTCTCTCTGGACCTCTCACTTCAAGAAAAAGAGGCTCATATAACAGTTTTCCACCATTGTCTGGCATCTCAATTTTTCGTAGTCTATCGAGGCGCGGTGTGATTGAGATCAAACAACAGTTCAATAAATCGTTACTGGAAGGAAGGAACACAACGGTTTATCTGTACTTGTTATAAAGTATAAGATACAACAATCTTGTCATTATGAGCTATTATTGGAAAAACAAGAATATAACAGTTTTCCAACAATGAGACAACGGGTAATTTATGTCACGAAAAAGTTCTAACTTTTTCCAAACATCATGTATATCTCTTATTCAAACAAATATTATTATAATGCCCTGTTGTCTGAAATCCTAACCACAACAATTTTATACAAAAAAAAATATATTAGTTTATGTTAGACAACAATTTAAGAAGCACGTACCCTTTTATGGAAAGCCCTGAAACGGTAATTTTTTTAAATCATAAATCATTGTTTTTAATATTGAGTTGTGGTTAACTGTTATCTGAAAGCTCTTTTAGACCATATTTGAAGTTTAACTCACAATGTCGAATAGGTTTTCGGACAACACTTTATAACAACTTTTAGTTATGGTAATGTTTTAGACACACTGGTTTACAATTTTTACAAATTTGTTTATCTAGCTTAAGTCAACTGTTATAATAATGTTATACTATTGTCTGAATTATTTGTTACAATGGTTTAGCTATTGTATCATCATGTTTTTCTTGTAGACTCCTAGTGGGTCGCCCATATATATTTGGTATAGTGTTTTTCTTGAAGAGGTATTTTTTTAACCTCCTATAAATGTATAAACACACATGCACAAAAATTTTAACTTAAAATGCTAATTTTAGTTAATCTTTTTTTGAAAGAAATTGAGAAGAAGTCTCGAAAGCCCCCGAGCCGCCTTGAGGTGTGGAATGAATCTCATACGAGGGTTGGCTCCTATGCGGATCACCCCGTGTATAACACTCCGGTGGTGATGCACATTGCGGTACTCCTTTATATAATTTGTCTATTATTTTATTTGTTTGGAGTATATATGTATTAAGAAGTAATAAATTTTGGTTATTAACCTTCTTATTTTTTTTGATTTTTTATTGATGTTGTAGGAACGATATGTCGATATATTGGAAAGGATGCTGATATTGGTTACCCAAACCGGTGATCTAGATGAGCCTTTAGAATGGTGGATGCAAGCGACCGGGGTACTCGAAGGTGACAAACTAAAGAAGAATTATCTTGTCTGGTACCCCAATGCTCGAGCTAGTGATCTTATACCTACGTTTAGTACACGTTATAGGATGCTCATCGAGGCGAAGCCGGATCCTCATCTTCATCCACTACACGACAACTCGTCCTCCCCGATAATGTGTACTTCTCGGTGGTTAGGAACGTGCTCAATGAGGTTCGTGCTAATCCTACACAATTTTCTAGGCAATTGTCGGATGAAGAAATAGTTAACTTTCCACGGACGACACTTGAGGCCTCTGATCCATCCGCCGACCAAAGTAGAAGAATTGGATGGAATAATCACATATCCGGAGAAATGGTCTATATTGTAAATACATTGGTCGAAGATATTCATTAAAAAAGTGAGGCACAAGTTTCGTGGTTGCGTGAGGTAATATGATTCTATATAACTCTTTAGTTTATATTAATTAACCTATGTAACTCTTTCGTTATTGCTTCTAATTGTTTTTTAAATGTTTGTAGGAAAATGAACGCAATGTCGAGGAAAAGGATTATACAGATGAAGATTAGATGTCGAATATGGATGGCAATGGCGAGGGCAACGAAGAGGGAGATGATGATGGTGAAAATGATGAAGATGTGGATGTGGGTGATCCCCGTGGGACAGACTCTAGTCTTTCTTTGTTCGAGTCTGAGTAGTATTTATTTCTGAATGTTATGAATTTTGGATTGTTATGTTTGGGTTTGGAGACAATTGTAAATTTGAGATGTTATATTGATGTTAATTTGGGATTTTATGTACATTTGATGTTAATTTTGGGATGTTATGTTGGAATTTTAATTACAAGATCATTTTATGTTAATTATGTTGGTTTGCATTTGATGTTATGGGTATGAATGATTGTTGATGTTAGTTAGAATGGTTGTTGATTGGATTGATTATTTTGATTAATAGGTGGACTGCAATTAGCTGTAGAATCTGCTTTTTTTGCGAGAAAACCTATAAAACCGATAAATTTTATGATGCTATATGTTTGGGTAATTTTATTATTTTGTATAATTTACGAGTTATTGAAAATTTAAAACTTAAACTAAAATTTATGAGTTGTATATATATGTAACTATGAGTGTGAATTTTAACAAATAAAATTATAAAAATGAAATAGCTTGCTCAAAAAATACATTCTATCAAGTTTTTATTTTAAACAATCTTTTTATAATTTAAGTCACTTTTTTAACTTAAGTTAAATATCTCATTACATTCGCCACTTAAAGCCTACACAAATAAGAAAAGGCATATTGCTGAAAACCAGGAAGAGGCAGGCATCATACATGGAGGAGTGTAGCCAAAGTATGGTCGGTGGGGTTATCAAAATTTTTGTACATATATATATTTTAAGAAAAAGTATTTATAATAATAAATTTTAGTTTTGACAGTATTGAAATTTTGAAAACAATATATTTTTTGAATATTCTAAATTTTTGACACGATGACCAAAAGTTCTCTTGATGACAAAAGACCCTGAACTCTTTACTTTTAGTTGAAGAAGTGTCACAACAAAATACGCTCTGAATGTTAAACAAAAATGTTCCAAAAGATGATTCCCAATGGCCGCTGTTATAGTTATAACCTTATCTAAAGGCAACAAGTACACAATTGGATGACCACCAAATGAGTAGCCTCCAATGAGGCCTCATACATTTCTAGAGAAGCTTTAATCATATGCAACAAGATCTTGACCAACACAAAACCGATAGAGAAACCTTTTGGGAAGGGATAATTTCACTTCCAAATTCTCTCTAAATTATTTATTGCATCTTAAGTTGCACCCCTAACTCAGGAAAGTTCACAACCAACCACCTTTTAATTCTTTTCCAACATCTTCTAGCCGGTTGAACCCGGGACCAAGGATGCATACCAAAAGATTCACCCCATGCTTGATAAGCGGCCTGCAAAACACTGATTGGTTTTATCATATCAATCAAAAAAGAATGTATGATTGAACCCTTGATATTGGTTAAAAAATATTATCAAATTAATGATGCATATGCAAGCGGCAATATTGCTCGAATATTAAACGCATTTACAAATATCTTACGAGCTCTTGATGACATGACACTAAACATCCTACACTTGCCGGTTAAAGTTATATATCACTATAGCATATTATTAATTTGAAAAACATTAAAAATTTAAATAGGCAAAAGAACAGAGGCCAGTTATCTTGTCCACATGAGCTCCCCATGCCCCCTAAGTCTTTCCACAGGGCACATACTGTATTATCTTTAGCCTGTATAGCACAATATATTATGTGATAGTTATATATATATATATATACTGATAATTATAGCTTATAGGTTTAGTAATAGATATCTAGGAATTCCTCTTTATAAGATGGCTTGTACGCACATCTTACCTTCATTCTTCATTCACAAGAATGAAGAGGTTGTTTAAGGAAGACCACATACTTACATGACAAATAATATATACAAAAAAATGAAATCAAAGATAATAAAGGCCAAAAAAATTAAGTATTTTAAATGAAATAGGATAGGATACCAAAACCCCTCTTTTGGGAGCATCTTCTTCATTGTCTATAAGTTCACGGGAATCGCCACCTGAGTTGTAGAATCCACAATCATCGAGGGGAAATAGTTTATTTATAAAGATGATCATAATCCTTTCTGACCCAAAATCATGCTTAATAAGCCATTAGAGTTGAAAATTGATATATATGTCAAGTTAAATGGAACAAAATGTTGAGATATATAAAAACATATACATATATGTATAATGAAGAGTGCGGCTTGTTAGAGAGATAAAAGCTTTTTGCCCCCTCCTAAACCAGGAAAGATTTTTTATAAAAAAGAGACGGTGGTTTCTGTTTGTATGATTAGAACGACCCGAGAGAGATCCGGAAAGGATTCGGAGAGCTTGAGGTGAGAGAGATTAGGGTTTAGAATTGGCGAGAGGGAGATGTGAAAAGAAAAGAAAGAGGGGGAATAAATTGGGTCAAGGGGTAAATTTTTTGGTAAGGGGGAAAATATAAAAATATTAATATAATAAATATTATGTTGTATGTTATTTATTATAATTTTATAGTCGTATGTTATTTATTTTCATTTTATATTGTATTGAAGTAATATCTAATGTTTGTCAAATATTTTATAATTTTTATATTTTATAGTTACTATTATCATCATTTTTTAATTTTAATTATTTCGTTGAACCTGCTTACTACCAAATCATCTTAACTCACTTATCATTTACAATAATATTTTCATTTTCATATATATATATATATATATATATATATTTATTTATTTATTTATTTATTTATAAAAATATTACAATATTAGAATTAAATATCTTCTAATTAATTATTAGTAGAATTAGTAATATTTATTTTAATTTTATAATTTTTTATATGTTTGAGGATTTATATATCAATTATATATTGTTTATTTATTTTTTTGATTAATTTTGTTAAAAAAACAAACAAAACAAATTTAAAATATTTTAATTTTTTTATACAACACTAATATAATTGGTCGATTGATCTTAACATACGTATGAGTGGATCTTCAAACACAATTTATTTTATAGGGACATAATCATAGTTTTATAGAGTGTCCGACACACAATTTATAAAAATATAGTTCGATAATTTATTTTTAATTTTTTTTTTCTGAATAAAACTTTAAACATTCAATTTTAATTCAAAAACAGAAAATTGTAAAAATAAGTTATGTAACTATATTTATATGCACCTTGCGTGACGGACACTCTCTCTAAACGGAAAGAGTAACTAACATTATAAATTTAATATGGAGATATACATATACATACAATGTATTACATACCGTTGGTGTAAATTAAAGGACTCTAATCCAAACAATACCTATATAAGCNATGTATGATTGAACCCTTGATATTGGTTAAAAAATAATATCAAATTAATGATGCATATGCAAGCTGCAATATTGCTTGAATATTAAACGCATTTAGAAATATCTTACGAGCTCCTCATGACATGGCACTAAACATCCTACACTTGCACGTTAAAGTTATATATCACTATATCATATTATTAATTTGAAAAACATTAAAAATATAAATAGGCAAAAGCACAGAGGCCAGTTATCTTGTCCACATGAGCTCCCCCTACCCCCTAAGTCTTTCCACAGGGCACATACTGTATTATCTTTAGCCAGTATAGCACAATATATTGTGTGATAGTTATATACATATATATACACACACACCGATAATTATAACTTATACGTTTGGTAATAGATATCTACGAATTCCTCTTTATAAGATGGCATGTACGCACATCATATCTTCATTCACAAGAATGAAGAGGTTGTTTAAGGAAGACCACGTACTTACATGACAAATAATATATACAAAAAAATGAAATCAAAGATAATAAAGACAAAAAAATTAAGTATTTTAAATGAAATAGGATAGGATACCAAAACCCCTCTTTTGGGAGCATCTTCTTCATTGTCTATAAGTTCACGGGAATCGCCACTTGAGTTGTAGAATCCACAATCATGGAGGGGAAATAGTTTATTTATAAAGATGATCATAATCCTTTTTGACCCAAAATCATGCTTAATAAGCCATTAGAGTTGAAAATTGATATATATGTCAAGTTAAATGGATCAAAATGTTGAGATATATAAAAACATATACATATATGTATAATGAAGAGTGCGGCTTGTTAGAGAGATAAAAGCTTTTTGCCCCCTCCTAAACCTAGAATGATTTTTTTATAAAAAAGAGACGGTGGTTTCTGTTTGTATGATTAGAACGACCCGAGAGAGATCCGGAAAGGAGTCGGAGAGCTTGAGGTGAGAGAGATTAGGGTTTAGAATTGGCAAGAGGGAGATGTGAAAAGAAAAGAAAGAGGGGGAATAAATTGGGTCAAGGGGTAAATTTTTTGGTAAGGGGGAAAATATAAAAATATTAATATAATAAATATTATGTTGTATGTTATTTATTATAATTTTATAGTCGTATGTTATTTATTTTCATTTTATATTGTATTGAAGTAATATCTAATGTTTGTCAAATATTTTATAATTTTTATATTTTATAGTTACTATTATCATCATTTTTTAATTTTAATTATTTCGTTGAACCTGCTTACTACCAAATCATCTTAACTCACTTATCATTTACAATAATATTTTCATTTTCATATATATATATATATATATATATATATTTATTTATTTATTTATTTATTTATAAAAATATTACAATATTAGAAATAAATATCTTCTAATTAATTATTAGTAGAATTAGTAATATTTATTTTAATTTTATAATTTTTTATATGTTTGAGGATTTATATATCAATTATATATTGTTTATTTATTTTTTTGATTAATTTTGTTAAAAAAACAAACAAAACAAATTTAAAATATTTTAATTTTTTTATACAACACTAATATAATTGGTCGATTGATCTTAACATACGTATGAGTGGATCTTCAAACACAATTTATTTTATAGGGACATAATCATAGTTTTATAGAGTGTCCGACACACAATTTATAAAAATATAGTTCGATAATTTATTTTTAATTTTTTTTTTCTGAATAAAACTTTAAACATTCAATTTTAATTCAAAAACAGAAAATTGTAAAAATAAGTTATGTAACTATATTTATATGCACCTTGCGTGACGGACACTCTCTCTAAACGGAAAGAGTAACTAACATTATAAATTTAATATGGAGATATACATATACATACAATGTATTACATACCGTTGGTGTAAATTAAAGGACTCTAATCCAAACAATACCTATATAAGCATAAATGAAAAAACTAGAAATATTAGCCTCCACTTCCCAAAATATTTGTCATTTGTAATATTTTACATGTATTTCAAGATGCATTATGCGACGTATATTAGTCAAAAAAAAAAAGGTTAAAGAACAAGTATTTTGAAACTGATGGGTATGGTTTTACACAATGGGTCCCCTACTAAAATTAAAATAATTAATTTTTTGATTTTGGAAATCAACCTAGACAATATTATTTTGGCGTATGGTGGGGCCATGTAGTATATGCAGTACATCTGACGTGAATCTCTAAGTTTTATTCTGGTTTTATATTCTCTCTCCCTCCTCTATTTCTATTTATATGTTCATTTTCTTTTTTGTGTAGTTAAATTGATTCATTTTTTATNGATACCAAAACCCCTCTTTTGGGAGCATCTTCTTCATTGTCTATAAGTTCACGGGAATCGCCACTTGAGTTGTAGAATCCACAATCATGGAGGGGAAATAGTTTATTTATAAAGATGATCATAATCCTTTTTGACCCAAAATCATGCTTAATAAGCCATTAGAGTTGAAAATTGATATATATGTCAAGTTAAATGGATNATATAATAAAAAAATTTAAAAATTTGTCAAAATCTTTTTAAAGAAATTTTATTTATTTTACCAAATTATAAGTTATGTCCCATTAACATATCAAAAATTCATTTTTCTTAAAATAATCCAATGGATCTACCATCTGATAATGATTTTACTAATAAATAAGGCTCTTTTAATTCCTTACAGAAAATTCAAGTGAATGATGTTATTTTAAATTCGAATCCCGAAGCAAATACCAATGAAGGATGGTTTCAAATCCATCAAGTTCAAAATTTCCTTGAAGGGGATTCACTTGACCTAGATAATGATTATTTAATTGATTCTTCTTTTAATAAAACATATAATGAGTTAAATAATTTAATTCAAGTAGATGTTGATATGTCAATAAGTTTTACTAATCTTGAAGCATGTGGTTCTTCAAATTCAAAGTCCGGTAATCCTTGTGTTGGTCCCTGATATTGTAGAAGGGGGTTGAATATAATATTTAAAATTGTCCTGGTATTTCTGATTTAAAAATATTATATTAATTAATCACGAAAGATAAATTTTAATGAAATACTGTTCAAGTAGAAGATATAATTTTTAATTTGAGAAGTATTATAAAATTTATCTGATGAAAATTATATATAATTGATCAAGTTATCTAGAACGAATTCGACATGAAGTGTTCGGGTTTAACAATTATATTCCAAATTTTGCAGAGAAATCTGTGAATATTACAATGCATACAAATTTCTGAATTTGAATGTTTTTAACAACGATGAAATATGAAGAGAACTCCTCATATTTATAGAGGAAGAAAGATTGTATGAGTATCTATTACATGACAATTTATAGACTTTATTTAAGTCTGTATGACATTTTTAACACTTGTATGACTTTTAAAATAGCTCCGTATGACTTTTAAAATTCGGTATGACTTTTTTTATTAATTAAAAAATCGGTATGACTTTTTTATTAAATAAAAAATCATCTATGACCTTTTGTCCAATAGAATTTCGTATGACCTTTTTGTTTATTAATTAAAAAATTGGTATGACCTTTTAATTAAATAAAAAACATCTCGGTATGACCTTTTGATAAAAGAATTTGGTATGACATTTATTCACTCGGTATGACCTTTTCTTTTCTCTGGGTATGACTTTCAATTCAACACCCTTTTCCTTTTCTTTTCAATATGATTAGCACATGTCGTGTTTTTGTGATAAGCTGCGAAGAAATGTTTTTAGACCCGCACAACTTATATTATTTGATTAATAAATAATTAATTTAATTCAAAAATTATAAAAATAAATATCTAATATTATTTAGATATTTATAACTATAATTTACTAAATAAATAAAATATTTAGTAATAAAAATAAATCCTTAAACTCTAAGCTGCCGTCTCCTCATCTTTTGGAACCGAACTCCTTTTGACTTGGAAATGATAAATCAATTTCAACTAGGGTTCCACTGTTAAGAATATATGACTCTGCGATTTTTCCATGTCAATTCTTTTTCCGTCTTGTCTTCAAGTCCGTCAGACATGTTTAGCTGTATCTGTATCCCTTTGAGGTTTCAGCTTCTGTCTTCTGTCACTAAACCACTTGAGCTAGATAATGAATATTTATTAATTTAGTTGACACACAAATGTACTGTCTGGTTCATTTATGTAATACTATAATAAATATTCTCCACCTTATAACTTTAACTTGTGGTCTTTTCTCCTTCTTTAGCATTATTGTATTTCCTCTTAGTGTTTTTCTTCTTCTGGAATCTTCGTGTAGTAGCCACTATAAATCTTCTGTATTCTTGTGAAATACTACCACTTTATTTTACACTGACGCTTGAACAAATTAATGAACTTCTACGAGTGTTGAGTACAAATATCATTACAAGTCTTCTGATATTTTGATTCTTTCTGTCTATTTTACATTCTTCATCTTCATTCATGTTTTGTTTTGTGCTTATTATTTAATGATGTTTTTTATCTGAGTTGAGTTGTCATCTAATTATTACAAATACGCCTATTTATATGACTTTCACATTCGATATATGAAGGAGAAAGCTCAGAAAATGAAAGGAGAAAGAGTACAAAAGAAAGGATAAAGAGTACTAAAGAACACATGACTGAGGATGATGACAGTATATTTTAAGTTACAAATTAACCTATAATTGTATGTACATTATTTTTTATTAATCAATTTATATACTGTTTTATGTAGGGTTCTCATGGAACTTATTAAAAGGTTTGGTAAAAGGTGGAATTTTATTGCTTAGAAGGAAAGGTAAACAACTGAGGGAGAGATACAACAATTATTTGAGACCGGGCTTAAAGGTCACGGTCATTTTTCTTTAAACTTGTTAATTTCTAATTAATTATTTTTAGTTTTTTAACCACATAACTTGTATTTATCTAGTGCTTAAAATAATTTTTAATAACTTAATGAAAAAATGACATATATAAATTGAATATATCTTTGTTAGGCCCCTAATTATATTGACCCTAAGAATATTATTAGATATAAGTTCTTTTGTTTTCCCACCTAAACAATTTTCAATAACTAATACTATATTGGCAAAAACTTAATAAACTTGTGACATAATTAAATTAAATAGTATTTAATGTCTAATAATAATTGAAATAATAACAATAACAATAATTGAAAAAATAATAATAACAATAATAATAAGTATAATACGAATAATAAATGACAACAAAATAATAATAAAAGAAATTTCGGAAACATATGTTGGTGATTGAGGTCGAACAATTTAAATACAATTAGTTGTATGTTTTATGTTCAACTAAATCTATTATTATTGTATTTAAATTATTCTTAATGTTCTCCCGTAATCTTTTTATTTCTCCCTTTCTTTTTGGAAAAATGTATTCTTGGTCCCTTCTAGCGCTACCTAATATTCCTAGCATTGATAAAAGATTTTATTGTGTCCATGAAAAAAATAAGAATATGACATATGAATACTCATATATTTATCATTTATTTTGGTATATGTGTATAATTTTCTATGCATTTATTTTCTGCCTCTTTGATTGTGATGGACTATATATATTATAAATTATTAGGTAGAGGATTTGAATAACTTATATAAAATACTTAAACTCAATTTATTTTGTATATAAGTAGTTATTGTTTATAAAAAAATTGCATAACTTGTACGTATTTTACTAAANATAAGTAGTTATTTTTTATAAAAAAATTGCATAACATGTACGTATTTTACTAAACTCATTTAAGAGATACTAAGTTATAACCACGAATGTTATTAATAAATTATTTATTAATCATTTTATATAATTTAAATATTTCATTTAATATGATAATTTATTTTAGTATTAATATTTTTTTAACATTTTTCTATTTAATATTCATAAAATTTAATGATAAGTCATAATTTTAAAAAAGTAAAAGAATTTGAATATTGATAAAATTTAGGTGATTATGAGTAAACTATATTAAAAAAATGATAGGATAAGTAGGATTATTAAATTAGAAAATATAAAATATAATTTAAATATAATATATGATTGAGTTGTATGTATGATATATTGATATTTATTTTCTAAAATTAAATTTTATTAAAATTGGATGGGTAACCTTGTTTCTATGATTCACCTAAAATTGGACCGTTAAGATTTTTTTTATAGTTCATTTAGGTAAGATGGAAAAAAAGTTTTCTTATTTGACTATAATAATATAGTATAGATATATTAATATTTATAAAATTTAATGATATATTAAATAAAAATTATAGGATAAGTACGATTTTTAAAATAGAATATATATATATAGAATATAATTTAAATATAATATAATATTTTTCGCCAGTAATTATAAAACAGGAGGACTATTGGGATAAAGTTGTTTGTATAACATTATCTTTCTAAAATTAGATTTTATTAAAATTGAGTGGTTAGGATTGTTTGAATTGGTTCGTGTTTAAAAAAAAGTTGTCTAGTTTGCTTATTATAATATAGTATAGTGTAGATTAGTTCAACATAGAGTTTCTCATTATTGGTTTTTTTATTTATATGAACAGTAGAAAGAAGCATGAAGCAAGGAAGAGGATTTGCAACTAATTAAGGCCCATGAAAATTTGGGAAATAAATGGGTTGAAATTGCTAAGATGATACCGGGCAAAAAGAAATGTGACATTAAAAGGAGGTGGAATGCAACAAAGAGGAGGTGCCTTAATGCAATTAAAAATAGTAACGTTCCCAGGTCTAGCTCTCTGNAGGTGCCTTAATGCAATTAAAAATAGTAACTTCCCAGGTCTAGCTCTCTCTTTGAAAATTATGTCAACAGTATTGTTGGGAATAAGAATGTAAAGAGCCCCGTCTCTTTTGAGTCGAACACAACTGTTGTTGGTGGAGAAGGCAATGTGGTGATTAATGGGAATGCTTTAGCGAACGGAGCAAACTAGGTGACTAGTGTGGACAACATGAATATCTTATGTGGTGGATGTGTGATGACTTCTTCTTTTGTTCCAATCAAGTCACCTAATGATGATGACACTAATTTTGATCTTGATTATCTATTGAATGAGAGTAGTCCAATTTTTGTTGAATCAAATGTCATGTCTTCTTTTGATCATCAAAATGAGTTGCCTTATAATGATAATGACTCAGAGTGCTACACCTTTATGGAACTTCTTTGAACTCCGATGATGAAGCCGACGCCGAAGATGATTGGAATAGTTTGAGAAATCTCGTCCATAGTGAGAAATAAGATAAATTTAGGACCTAGAATTTCTATCGTATATATTACATTATAACAGACGAGCTTTATATTTTAAATGTAAACTATTTGTTTATTATTGTTTTTTCCATTTGCCCAGCAGAGATTCGTTTACAAAATGGAAAGGGAAAGTAGTTTATTTAAATTAATGTCATGGTTACTTTTTCTCAATTTGGTTTTATAAATTATGTCCTTATTTTTGGAAATTAATACAATGTTCACCCAATGAAGCTCGCGAGTCTGGATTGATATATAACTCATTGGTTCTAAGGTGTATGAATATAAAGAATCATATGGATGAGCATTAATCTGAGATGGTACGTAGCTAATAGCAAGCTCGAATATGCCAAGTGTGTGTAGGAAAATTTGATATATTATAAATAAATTTCAATTAACATTCTAGAGGTAACCTAAATTAAAACTTTCACATGAATAGAAGTGTAGTATTCTAGTGGCATACACAACCATTATCAAGGTCTCAAAAATATGATTTCAAAATCATTCAAGGGGTTCTTTAGGGGTTGTCCGCTTGGGTGAGACCTTGGTAGGCTCTTAACCTGGCTGATCCTTTATAACCCAAGAAAACGTAATGTTAAATTGATGTCATACTAGTGTAACGGTGTTTCCGACCATTCTTCTCGTACATTACAGATCAACTACTTGTGTTGTAAAGTTTTGAGTTCATATTATGTGGTAAATTTTCTTTTTCAATTGGTTGTATTCTAATAGGCTTATTTAATTGTGCTTTCTTCTATTACATTTATTTATTTAGCAACCAAGAAACTATTGTGGTGCATCTAAATTTATATATTTAAATTGACTATTTTGCCTTATATGTCTAATTTGAATTCGACCTCAACTATTCTAATAAATAATCCATATATTAGGTAATTTGATATCACATTAATAAGACTATATGTTAATTAGTCGATTATATTTAGATCGATTATGGTAGTGACGACTTAAACGGATGTACGTTTGTTGATCTTTTGGTAAGGCAATGAAATAAATTTATATATTGCCTCTTTATGTTTTGGGCAAGGGTATGACCATATCTGATACAAGTTGCCAGAACTGTTAAACTAAATGCAACCAGTTCAAAATATCCATGTCTTGTGAGGGTTATATCACATAGATTTTAATTTTATCTAGCGAATGTGTCATTGGTATATTAATCATGTTTTACATAGAGCACCAGACTATTTAATATGACATGTTATAAGCCCGGATTCAGTAATCGATTTTGGTAAAGATCTAACTCAATGAAGTCCTCGGAATAGAATTTGGTAAAGATGTAGCACCCCTATTTCGAAAATATAAAAAATACTATAAATCGTCAAATATATCTTGACACCTGAATTTATATTGAAAACTCCACATTTCGAAATATATTCAAAACCTATTAAATCATTAAAGAAAATAAATTCTAGTAAAGTCACAGTGGCACAAATTACAATGAAACTCCATTACACCACTTTAAAAATAAAATACTAAAATAATCTGTGTCCATAGCATCATCTAATAAGGACAAGGCATCTCTCATTACACATTCTCATGATCTCCGTGAAAACCTGTCATGGAGAAAGAAAACGGCGTAAGTCAAATGCCCAGTATGAATGAATTCAATCAAAAGAATCAAACATGTTTATATGCTCTGAATAACCACAACTCAATGACAATATAGAAGAACGTAATGCAAATGTAAGATGGACATAAGAGAGCTCAAATAAAATACATCAAAATAAGTTAATACTTAATCTAATCAAATCAACTGAAATATCAAGTGACTAAACTGAGCAAATATACCGAATCATCAAATTTATTTACAAATCAGAAGGTTATTATAACCTCATGTCATATAGACAACAAAGCCATGTAGGCACATATAATTTACCTGCAAAATCCAATTGTATAACAAAAGTAGAATGGGTGTATGACACAAACAAGTCCATCTACTAAATGATCATAACTGAACACATATGCTAGGGTTGACCTATACGCCTCCTACAAATATTAACTAAAGCTCACCCATGAACTAAAACTGAAGCTAGCTGAAGCTTACCCATGTGCTACATATAATTCTGAACAAAAGGAGACGTCGTGACCAATCACACTGCCATGATGGTGTCACGTCATTAGTGCCTCAATGACATCACTGTGGTACGCCCACAGATGGTTACTTGGTATAAAATTTCTGAAGTGTTGTATATGACAAACACTAAATACTTACAATAAAAATTGCAACATTCAGAGTAAGAACTTAGAACTCAAGTACCCATGGTACTATATCAAAACATGAATCTGATATCAATGAATATTGTAGATAATGTAATAAGCTTTCTAAAGTGATGAAGATCTCGAAAAATGGAGTTATAACGAATAAGTTATGGCCAAAAGACTTTCGAATTTCAAAACTAGAAATCTGCTATCTAGAAACTTTAAAAGATAATTTACACCACTATAAAGGATGACATTAAACATGATTCCGCTTGATTCACAAAGGGGGTTTTAGGAACTTTCAAAATTGTATAATTTGATTAAAAATGAATGTAAAACGAGTAAAACAATGTGTAAACACCAAACATGGCAGATTTGTAAAATAGCTTTTAAACCTAAGATACAAACTGATTTAGCAGAACATTATAACTAAGAAAATACAGAGAACACTATAAAGAAAGATCTTGAAGTCCTCTGTATTTTCTTAGTTATAATGTTGTGCTAAATGAGTTTGTATCTTAGGTTTAAAAGCTATTTTATAAATGTGTCATGTTTGGCATTTACACATTGTTTTGCTCGTAACTTACTTGTTTTACATTCATTTTTCATCAAATTATACAATTTTGAAAGTCTTAAAATCCTCTTTATGAATCAGGTGGAATTATGTTTAAAGCCATCCTTTATAGTGGTGTAAATTATCTTTTAAATTTTCTGGAAAGTTCTAGTTTTGAAATTCGAAAGTATTTTGGCCATAACTTATTTGTTATAACTCCGTTTTTGGAGAGATTCATCACTTTAGAAAGCTTTTTAAAATATCTACAATATTCAGTTGATATCCGGGTCATGTTTGGAAATATTACCAGGGCTACTTGAGTTCTAAGTTCTTATTGTGAATGTTGCAATTGTGATTGTGAGTTGTTTTAGTGTTTGTCATGTACAACACTTTAGAAATTTTATTCCGAGTAACCACATGTGGGGATACTACAAGCATGTCATTGAGACACTAATGACGTGACACCATCGTGGCTGTGTAATTAGTCACGATGTCTCCTTTAATTCAGAATTATATATAGCTCATGGGTAAGCTTTCGCTAGCTTCAGTTTTAGCTTGTGGGTGAGCTTTAGTTAATATTTGTAGGAGGTGTATGGGTTGACCCTAGAACATGTGTTCAGTTATGATCAGTTAATAGATGGTGTTGTTTGTGCCATACACCCATTTTACTTTTGTTATACAATTGGATTGTGCAGGTCCATTGTATGTGCATACATGGCTGTGTTGTCTATATGACATGAGGTTATAATAACCTTCTGAGTTGTAAATAAATTTGATAATTGAGTATATTTGTTCAGTTTAGTCACTTGATATTTCGGTTGGTTTGATTCGGTTGNACAATGTCGAATAGGTTTTCGGACAACACTTTATAACAACTTTTAGTTATGGTAATGTTTTAGAAACATTGTTTTACAATTTTTACAAATTTANTGAATTCATCACATTTGGCTCATGTCGTTCTCTTTCTCCACGGCCGTTTTTCAGGAGATCATGATAATGTGTGATGAGAGATGCCTTATCCTTACTAGATGTTGCTATGGACTCACATTATTTTAGAAATTTATTTTTGAAGTGGTGCAATGGAGTTTCATTGTAACTTGTACCACTGTGACGTTACTAGAGTTTGTTTACATTAACGATTTATTAGGTTTTGAATATATTTTCAATTGTGGAGGTTTCATTATAAATTCAGGTGTCATGATATCTTTGGTGATTTATAGTATTTTTAATATTTTCGGAATAGGGGTGTTACAAAACATCTATTAGATAGATGATAATAGTTTTTTACCAAACTAGAGTTATATATATATATATATATATATATATAGTTCATTGCTCTAAAGAGGCATACCTTATATACAGTTCTGCAGAGGACCCTCTTATAAAACTTAAATAGATTTTTTTTTGTTATTGATCAAATATAAGAATTATGTAAATGACATATAATAATGAACAAATAGTAAAACAATTCTATAGTAGAATCATATTGCTCCGAACGTAATTCGATAGTATGGAATAAAATTGAAAATCATATTTTTCTCTTAATTTTTAAATATTAAATTAGTTGTAAAGCTTATACATGGTTTATATATTACATTACAATCAAAATTTATTCGTTATTAACCATATATATCATTAATTTTAAAGTTATTTATGAGATTCTACCTTAGAATCAAATGGTTCTCTCTGGACCTCTCACTACAAGAAAAAGAGGCTCATACAACAATTTTGCACCATTGTCTGGTATCTCAATTTTTCGTAGTCTATGGAGGCGCCGTATGATTGAGATCAAACAACGGTTCTATAAACCGTTACTGGAAGGAAGGAACACAATGGTTTATCCGTACTTGTTAGAAAGTATAAGATACAACAATCTTGTCATTATGAACTATTATTGGAAAAACAAGAATATAACAGTTTTCCAACAATGAGACAACGGGTAATTTATGTCAAGAAAGAGTTCTAACTTTTTCCAAACATCATGTATATCTCTTATTCAAACAAATGTTATCGTTCCCTTGTATGGAAAGCCCTGAAACATTAATTTGTTTAAATCATAAATCATTGTTTTTAATATTGAGTTGTGGTTAACTGTTATGTGAAAGCTCTTTTAGACCATATTTGAAGTTTAACTCACAATGTCGAATAGGTTTTCGGACAACACTTTATAACAACTTTTAGTTATGGTAATGTTTTAGAAACATTGTTTTACAATTTTTACAAATTTATTTATCTAGCTTAAGTCAACTATTATAACAATGTTATACTATTGTCTGAATTATTTGGTACAATGGTTTAGCCATTGTATGATCATGTTTTTCTTGAAGTGTCTATATAAAGTGTCCCTCCTAGTGGGTCGCCCATATATATTTAGTATAGTANTGCAGAGGACCCTCTTATAAAACTTAAATAGATTTTTTTTTGTTATTGATCAAATATAAGAATTATGTAAATGACATATAATAATGAACAAATAGTAAAACAATTCTATAGTAGAATCATATTGCTCCGAACGTAATTCGATAGTATGNCCCATATATATTTGGTATAGTGTTTTTCTTGAAGAGGTATTTTTTTAACATCCTATAAATGTATAAACACACATGCACAAAAATTTTAACTTAAAATGCTAATTTTAGTTAATCTTTTTTTGAAAGAAATTGAGAAAGAAGTCTCGTAAGCCCCCGAGCCGCCTTGAGGTGTGGAATGAATCTCATACGAGGGTTGGCTCCTATGCGGATCACCCCGTGTATAACACTCCGGTGGTGATGCACATTGCGGTACTCCTTTCTATAATTTGTCTNTACTTGTTATAAAGTATAAGATACAACAATCTTGTCATTATGAACTATTATTGGAAAAACAAGAATATAACAGTTTTCCAACAATGAGACAACGGGTAATTTATGTCAAGAAAGAGTTCTAACTTTTTCCAAACATCATGTATATCTCTTATTCAAACAAATGTTATCGTTCCCTTGTATGGAAAGCCCTGAAACATTAATTTGTTTAAATCATAAATCATTGTTTTTAATATTGAGTTGTGGTTAACTGTTATCTGAAAGCTCTTTTAGACCATATTTGAAGTTTAACTCACAATGTCGAATAGGTTTTCGGACAACACTTTATAACAACTTTTAGTTATGGTAATGTTTTAGAAACATTGTTTTACAATTTTTACAAATTTATTTATCTAGCTTAAGTCAACTATTATAACAATGTTATACTATTGTCTGAATTATTTGGTACAATGGTTTAGCCATTGTATGATCATGTTTTTCTTGAAGTGTCTATATAAAGTGTCCCTCCTAGTGGGTCGCCCATATATATTTAGTATAGTATTTTTCTTGAAGAGGTATTTTTTTAACATCCTATAAATGTATAAACACACATGCACAAAAATTTTAACTTAAAATGCTAATTTTAGTTAATCTTTTTTTGAAAGAAATTGAGAAAGAAGTCTCGTAAGCCCCCGAGCCGCCTTGAGGTGTGGAATGAATCTCATACGAGGGTTGGCTCCTATGCGGATCACCCCGTGTATAACACTCCGGTGGCGATGCACATTGCGGTACTCCTTTCTATAATTTGTCTATTATTTTATTTGTTAGGAGTATATATATGTATTAGGAAGTAATAAATTTTGGTTATTAACCTTCTTATTATTTTTTATTTTTTATTGATGTTGTAGGAACGATATGCCGATATATTGGAAAGGATGCCGATATCGGTTACCCAAACGGGTGATCTAGATGAGCTTTTAGAATGGTAGATGCAAGCGACCAGGATACCCGAAGGTGACAAACTAAAGAAGAATTATCTTGTCTCGTACCCTAATACTCGAGCTAGTGATCTTATACCTATGCTTACTACATGTTATATGATGCTCATCGAGGCAAAGCCGGATCCTCATCTTCATCCAGTACACAACAACTCGTCATCCCCGACAATGTGTACTTCTCGGTGGTTAGGAACGTGCTCAATGAGGTTCGTACTAATCCTACACAATTTTCTAGGCAATTGTCGGATGAAGAAATAGTTAACTTTCCACGGACGACACTTGAGGCCTCTGATCCATCCGTCCACCAAAGTAGAAGAATTGGATGGAATAATCACATATCCGGAGAAATGGTCCATATTGTAAATACATTGGTCGAAGATATTCTCTAAAAAAGTGAGGCACAAGTTCCGCGGATGCGTGAGGTAATATGATCCTATATAACTCTTTAGTTTATATTAATTAACCTATGTAACTCTTTCGTTATTGCTTCTAATTGTTTTTTAAATGTGTGTAGGAAAATGAACGTAATGTCGAGGAAAACGATTATACAGATGAGGATGAGATGTCGGATGTGGATGGCAATGGCGAGGGCAACGAAGAGGGAGATGATGATGGAGAAAATGATGAAGATATGGAGGTGGGTGATCCCCGTGGGACGGAATCTAGTCTTTCTTTGTTCGAGTTTGAGTAGTATTTATTTATGAATGTTATGAATTTTGGATTGTTATGTTTGGGTTTGGAGACAATTGTAAATTAGGGATGTTATATTGATGTTAATTTGGGATTTTATGTACATTTGATGTTAATTTTGGGATGTTATGTTGGAATGTTAATTACAAGATCATTTTATGTTAATTATGTTGGTTTGCATTTGATGTTATGGGTATGAATGATTGATGTTATGGGTATGAATGATTGTTGGTATTAGTTAGAATGGTTGTTCATTGGATTGATTATTTTGATTAATAGGTGGACTGTAATTAGCTGTAGAATCTGCTTTTTTGCGAGAAAACCTATAAAACCGACGGATAGACAATATAATCACCCATTCTTTACCATTCATAAACCCAGTAAAATCGACCAATTGAGGTCATAACCGACCGTCTCCTTCATAACACCGACTGATTTCTTGATAATGATGGTTGGTTTAAGTCGGTCGGTTATGTATCTTCCCCAATATTTTGGAAACCGTCTTCTACGAAACCAACTGATGTGCACATCTCATGTCATAACTGACAGTGCCTTCGGTTGGTTTTATGACCATATAACCGACCAAATAGGTCGTCAGTTTAAGGTCACACGTGGCAGATAGTGGCATCCGTGGGTTCAATTCTAACAAAAATGGAAGTCTCATAATCGACCGATGTTTCGGTCGGTTTAAGGTAACCCATAGCAGACATGTGGCATCTGTGGGCCCAATTCTAACAAAAGTGAAAGTCTACGTTAAAACCGAGCATCTTCAGTTTTAATAATTAAACCGACCGAAATCATTCATAACCGACTGATTTGGGCTGTCGGTTTTAGAAGTTTTCCTTGTAGTGTTGGGCCTGAAAATGTTCAATTAGTTTTTGTTTTGAGTAATATACAAAATTTTCAATTTTTTTAAAATATACTATGTTTATACGCTACTCATTTAGAAGATATTTATAAATATTATTTTCAATCACCTACGCGCAGAGACTCAAAAAACACATTATTAAAATTTCAAAAGATCAAAATGTAGTACTATTTGAAAAATATTTAAAACAATTACTTGTGATTTAAAGTTAAAAGAGAGAATTAAAAAATTTATGATGCTATATGTTTGGGTAATTTTATTATTTTGTATAATTTACGAGTTATTGAAAATTTAAAACTTAAAATAAAATTTATGAGTTATATATATATGTATATATGAGTGTTAGTTTTTATCAAATAAAATTATAAAAATGAAATAGCTTGCTCAAAAAATACATTCTATCAAGTTTTTATTTTAAACTATCTTTTTATAATTTAAGTCACTTTTTTTAACTTAAGTTAAATATCTCATTACATTCGCCACTTAAAGCCTACACAAATAAGCAAAGGCATATTGCTTAAAACGAGGAAGAGGCACGCATCATAAATGGAGGAGGGTAGCCAAAGTATGGTCGGTGGGGTTATCAAAATTTTTATACATATATTTTAAGAAAAAGTATTTATAATAATAAATTTTAGTTTTGACAGTATTGAAATATTGTAAAAAATATATTTTTAAATATTCTAAATTTTTGACACCATGACCAAAAGTCCTCTTGATGACAAAGGACCCTGAACTGTTTACTTTTAGTTGAAGAAGTGTCACAACAAGATACTCTCCGAATGTTAAACAAACATGTTCCAAAAGATGATCTCCAATAGCAGCTGTTATAGTTATAACCTTATCTAAAGGCAACAAGTACAAAATTACTCGATGACCACCAAATGAGTAGCCTCCAATGAGGCCTAATACATTTCTAGAGAAGCTTTAATGATATGCAACAAGATCTTGACCAACACAAAACCGATAGAGAAACCTTTTGGGAAGGGATAATTTCACTTCCAAAATTCTCTCTAAATTATTTATTGCATCTTAAGTTGCACCCCTAACTCAGGAAAGTTCACAACCAACCACCTTTTAATTCTTTCCCAACATCTTCTAGCGGCNTCTTAAGTTGCACCCCTAACTCAGGAAAGTTCACAACCAACCACCTTTTAATTCTTTCCCAACATCTTCTAGCGGCTTGAACCCGGGACCAAGGATGCATACCAAAAGATTCACCCCATGCTTGATAAGCGGCCTGCAAAACACTGATTGGTTTTATCAAGAATGTATGACTGAACCCTTGATATTGGTTAAAAAATATTATCAAATTAATGATGCATATGCAAGCGGCAATATTGCTTGAATATTAAAGGCATTTACAAATATCTTACGAGCTCCTGATGACACGACACTAAACATCCTACACTTGCCGGTTAAAGTTATATATCACTATAGCATATTATTAATTTGAAAAAACATTAAAAATTTAAATAGGCAAAAGAACAGAGGCCAGTTATCTTGTCCACATGAGCTCCCCATGCCCCCTAAGTCATTCCACAGGGCCCATACTTTATGATCTTTAGCCTGTATAGCACAATATATTCTGTGATAGTTATATATATATATATACTGATAATTATAGCTTATAGGTTTAGTAATAGATATCCAGGAATTCCTCTTTATAAGATGGCTTGTACGCACATCTTACTTTCATTCTTCATTCACAAGAACGAAGAGGTTGTTTAAGGAAGACCACATACTTACATGACAAATAATATATACAAAAAAATGAAATCAAAGATAATAAAGGCAAAAAAAATTAAGTATTTTAAATGAAATAGGATAGGATACCAAAACCCCTCTTTTGGGAGCATCTTCTTCATTGTCTATAAGTTCACGGGAATCGCCACCTGAGTTGTAGAATCCACAATCATCGAGGGGAAATAGTTTATATAAAAATGATCATAATCCTTTCTGACACAAAATCATGCTTAATAAGCCATTAGAGTTGAAAATTGATATATATGTCAAGTTAAATGGAATAAAATGTTGAGATATATAAAAACATATACATATATGTATAATGAAGAGTGGGGCTTGTTAGAGAGATAAAAGCTTTTTGCCCGCTCCTAAACCTAGAATGATTTTTTATAAAAAAGAGACTGTGGTTTCTGTTTGTATGATTAGAACGGCCCGAGAGAGATCCAGAAAGGAGTCGGAGAGCTTGAGGTGAGAGAGATTAGGGTTTAGAATTGGCAAGAGGGAGATGTGAAAAGAAAAGAAAGAGGGGGAATAAATTGGGTCAAGGGGTAAATTTTTTGGTAAGGGGGAAAATATAAAAATATTAATATAATAAATATTACGTTGTATGTTGTTTATTATAATTTTATAGTCGTATGTTATTTATTTTCATTTTATATTTTATTGAAGTAATATCTAATGTTTTTCAAATATTTTATAATTTTATAATTTTATAGTTACTATTATCAACATTTTTTATTTTTAATTATTTCGTGGAACCTGCTTACTACCAAATCATCTTAACTCACTTATCATTTACAATAATATTTTTATTTTCATATATATATATATATATATATATATATATATATTTATATTTATAAAAATATTAAAATATTAGTATTAAATATCTTCTAATTAATTATTAGTAGAATTAGTAATATTTATTTTAATTTTATAATTATTTATATGTTTAAGGATATATATATCAATTATATATTGTTTATTTATTTTTTTGATTAATTTTGTTAAAAAAACAAACAAAACAAATTTAAAATATTTTAATTTTTTTATACAACACTAATATAATTGGTCGATTGATCTTAACATACGTATGAGTGGATCTTGAAACACAATTTATTTTATATGGACCTAATCATAGTTTTATACTCACTCTCCCAACCATTTGTTTACATTCTAGAGAGTGTGTCCGATACATGAGTATAAAGTATAGTTCCCTAACTTATTTTTAATTTTTTCTTTTTTTGAATAAAAATTTAAATATTCAATTTTTATTCAAAAATAGAAAATTGTAAAAATAAGTTATGAAACTACACTTAAAATACGTGGCGAAAACTCTCTCTAAACAGATGGGTGGGATTGAAGGAGTAACAATCATTATAAATTTAATATAATATTTTTTTATACATAGGTATTTTCATGTAACTACAAAACTATGTACTTTTTTTGAGGGTATGTACTCACAAACTATATACATTTATACATATCTATATTATAAATTTATTTTGATAAAAAAATATTATAAATTTATTTTTCAAGTAATTGGATCCAAAAATCAAAATTCATAAAAAAAACTAATCTTTTTAATTTTTTTAAAAAATCTAACTGAATATACAAGAGTTTTTTATTTTAGAAATTTTTGTCTTAATTAAAATCATAAAGATTGCAGAAATTGTTTCACTTCATTATGTTCCAACTTACAAACAGATTGCAGAAATTTTAACAAAATCCCTTGACAAACAGATTGCAGAAATTTTAGCAAAATCCCTTAGATGAGTCTACCTTTCTCAGACTGGTCGCAAGTGTCATATATGTAAAATTTAATAGAGATTTTTTAACATAAAACTTGATGAAAAAATTAAATATATTTCTATTTTGTGACAGAAATTTCTATTGTTTTGTACGTTGTGGCAGATTGTTTAAATTTCTGTCGCACACTAAATTAGCGGAAAAATAAATTGCCACAAAATAACGGAGGTACGTAAATTAATAAATTATTACCCAAGCAATAAATAACAAAATAAAATATTCAACAGAAAATTACTAGAATTTATATTAAATAAAAACGATAAAAACGATTTGTCTTTTATTGGTGTTGGGGTTTTACAATTACATGAGAGGAGAAGAAACTGGGTCTAATTCTAATCATAGTACTAATCTGAAAAAGAAAACTAAATCAGATTTTAGTCTAAATCTAAAAATTAGACTAACTCATATCCTAGTCCAAATCTAAAAAGCTAGACTCCACAAAACCCAACAAACATAGGTAAAGGCACATTGCTTAAAACTAAAAAGAGGCACACATCATACATGGAGGTGTGTAGCCAAAGTATGGGTGGTGAGGTTATCAAAATTTTTATACATATATTTCTAGGAAAAAGTATTTATAATAATAAATTTTAGTTTTGATAGCATTGAAATTTTGAAAAAAAATATATTTTTTGAATATTGTAAACTTTTGACACCATAACCAAAAGTCCTCTTATGACAATATCTGATATAGTTGATAGAGAGAATCATTCCATATGGTACACAAGGACTCTGAACTTTTAGTCGAAGAAGTGCCACAACAAGATACTCTCCGAATTTTAATTACATATGTTCGAAAAGATGATCCTTGATAGCCGCTATTGTATTTATCACCATATATCCAAGGGCAACTAGTACACATCTACAAGATGACCACGAAATTAGTAGCCTCCAATGAGGCCTAATAGACTTCTAGAGAAGATTTAGTTGTATGAAACAAGATCTTGACCTACACAAAACCCATAGAAAAACCTTTTTGGAAGGGATAATTTGACTTCCAAAATTCTCTCTAAATTATCTATTGCATCTTCAGTTGCACCCCTAATTGTACCCCTAACTCTAAAAAGTTCACAACCAACCACATTTTAATTCGCCCCATGCTTGTTAAGCGACGTGCTTGTTAAGCGACCTGCAAGACACTGACTGGTTTTATCATATCGATCGAAAAAGAATGTATGATTGAACCCTTCAATCCGTAAAAAAATAATATCAAATTGATGATTCATACCCAAGCCACAATATTGCTAGACTATTAAACGCATTTAGAAATATCTTACGAATGTCCTCATGACATGGAACTAAACATCTTACACTTGCCCATTAAAGTTATATATCACTATTGCATATTATTAAATTGAAAAACATTAAAATTTAAATAGGCAAAAGAACTGAGGCGAGTTTTCTTGTCCACATGGGCTCCCTCCAACCCCTAAGTTTTTCCACAGGGCACGATTGTATTATCTTTAGCCTCTATAGCCCAATATATTTTGTAATAGTTATATATCTATATATATATATTTATATATATTTACGCATAATTTTAGCGTATAGGTTTAGTAATGGATATCTAGCAATTCCTATTTATAAGATGGCATGTATGCACATCTTACCTTCATTCACAAGAATGAAGAGGTTATTTAAGAAATACCATGTACTTACATGACAATTAATATATATAAAAAATGAAAGCAAAGATAATAAAGTAAAAAAAATTAAGT
The DNA here is from genome assembly GCA_008931105.1 of Oenanthe javanica. Lineage (NCBI taxonomy): Eukaryota > Viridiplantae > Streptophyta > Magnoliopsida > Apiales > Apiaceae > Oenanthe > Oenanthe javanica. Next base: position 12,598 of record QRFB01001890.1, on the reverse strand, counting down.
ATTTTAAATGAAATAGGATAGGATACCAAAACCACTCTTTTGCCAGCATCTTCTTCATTGTCTATAAGTTCATGGGAATGGCCACCTGAGTTGTAGAATCCACAATCATCCGGTGGAAATAGTTTATTTATCAAGATGTTCATATTCCTTTTTGACACAAAATCATGCTTGATAAGCCATTAGAGTTAAATGGAGAAAAATGTAGAGATATATAAAAACATATACATATATGTAATAATGGAGGCCGCTTGTTAGATGTGCAGTGGTGCAGGGAGATAAAAGCATTTCTCCCGCTCCTAAACCTAGAATGGTTTTTATAGATGAGGTGTTTGAGCCACAAAAGGTTCAATTAGTTTTTCTTTTGGGTAATATGCATATTTTACAATTTTTTTAAAATATACTATGTTTATACCTGTATCATTTGGAAGATATTTATAAATATTAATATTTCCATCACCTACAGACTCAAAAAAACACATTATTGAAAGTTCTAAAGTTCAAAATGCAGTATTAGTTAAAAAATATTTAAAACAATTACTTATGAATTAATGTTAAAGCAGAGAGATAAAAAAATTTTGCTAGCACATGATTGGGTAATTTTATTATTTTGTATAACTTACAAGTTATTGAAAATTTAAAACATAAAATAAAATTTATGAGTTGTGTATATATATATATATATATATATATATATATATATATATATATATGTAAATATGAGTATTAATTTTTATCAAATTAAATTATAAAAATGAAATAGCTTTCTCAAAAAAATCATTCTATCAACTTTTTATTTTAAACTATCTTTTTATAATTTAAGTCACTTTTTTAACTTAAGTTAAATATCTCATTACATTCACCACTTAAAGCCTACAAAAATAGGTTAAGACACATTGCTTAAAACCAGAAATAGCTAGGCGCACATCATNAATGAAGAGGTTATTTAAGAAAGTCCAGACAATTAATATATACAAAAAAATGAAAGCAAAGACAATAAAGGCAAAAAAAATTAAGTATTTTAAATGAAATAGGATAGGATACCAAAACTGCTCTTTTGCGAGCATCTTCTTCGTTGTTCNATTGTAAACTTTTGACATCATGACCAAAAGTCATCTTGATGACAATATCTGATACAGTGGATAGAGGGAATCAGTCCATATGGTAGACAAGGACTCTTAACTCTTTACTTTTAGGCCAAGAAGTGCCACAACACGATACTCTCCGAATGTTAAATAAATATGTTTCAAAAGATGATCCCTGATAGCCAGCTGTTATATTTATCACCTTATATTGAAAGGCAACAAATACACATCTACCGGATGACCACCAAATGATTAGACTCCAATGATGCCTAATAGACTTCTAGAGATGCTTTAATGGTATGCAACATAATCTTGACAAACACAAAATCGATAGAGAAACCTTTTGGGAAGGGATAATTTCACTTCCAAAATTCTCTCTAAATTATTTACTGTATCTTCGGTTGCAAGACACTGACTTATCATATCAATCGAAAAAGAATGTATGATTGAACCCTTCAATCGGTTAAAAACTAATATCAAATTGATGATGTATACGCAGGCCACAATATTGCTAGACTGTTAACGCATTTAGAAATATCTTACGAAGGTCCTGATGACATGGAACTAAATATCCTACACTTGCCGTTAAAGTTATATCACTACGGCATATTATTAATTTGAAAAACATTAAAATTTAAATAAGAAGAAGAACAAAGGCAAGTTATCTTTAACTCACGGGCTCCCCCAAACCCCTAAGTCTTTCCACAGGGCACGATTGTAATATCTTTAGCCTCTATAGCCCAATACATTTTGTGATAGTTATATATATATATATATATATAT